>JANIJG010012371.1:24712-61765 GCA_024611175.1 Megaceryle torquata
CAATTAAGTAGGCTCTTCAAACTACAGAAGCTGAGAAAGAGAGGACACGGTGAGGGGAATTCTGCCATTCAAATAGGACTTAAATATCTGAGTGATCTGTCTTTCTGGGCTTAAAATAACCATCATTTTAAAACCACAGTTAGTTCTCAAGGGCTAAGTCTTCTTCCTCTAAGACTGTTCGTTAAGTCTGATACCTATTCCCTCCTGGTCCAATTTAAGTGCATTTGTTAAACTTTAAGGTACTCTACAAAACTGGTTTTGAGGTGAGATGTTGGTGAAGCACAAAGAATTTAATAGGTCTCCTAAAAATTATAATCTTTGAACTGCATTTGCAAGTAAGGACCTTGTTAAAGTAGAGTACTTTGTACTGTTGAGGGTTAGGCATGGTCTATATCTTCAAAGTCTGAGATTCTCATTTGCATCAAGCTATGGCATAGCTCAGATTTCTTCAGGTCTTATTTCATTTCAACCATTTCAAATGGTTCAATTTACATAAAGGATGTTTCCAAGTAAGATCTAAGTAGAACTATTAATTAATAGCTTTTATAGATTTTGGTTCCATAAAAAAATGATGGACTAAAATGATTATGAATTTTTTCCTGAGGAAAAAGAAGTGAGGAACAGAGAGATAACTAGGGAAGAGGTAAGATTTTTAAAATTTTATTGGGAAGCATAAACAATCATCTTGGGCTTAGACAATTTTTGATCCAAAAAAATGTTTTCTTCTCTTGCAAAGTATTTTCAAGTCTCCAGGGTACCACACGGTTGGCCAGGTAAATGTCAGGCAGTGACCCATACCAACTAGTGGGTAGGAGTGGGTATAAAACCCTGGCATGACTGATTGGTTGGAAGATGAATAAGACAAAAGGTGAGCAGACACTGATGAGTGTCCAGGGGAGCACATGAAATTAAGAGCTGGAGCCCAGAAATGTGGAGGGAGCAGGATGTGTTTCAAACTGCTAAGCATTTAGGTTATTTTTTTCTCATTCCATTTTGTTTCCAGGTAAAAGTAACCAGGTCAGCCAGCAACACAGAGAATAGCTTCCTGGTTCTCAGGAACTCAGAAAAAACCCCAAACAAACAACAAAACAAACCAACAAAAACCAGGTATCATTGGCCATGCCCTGAAAACTTTCACAGACATGGGGTTATACATCTAATTAATGCTTCAGTTAACAGAAAACACTGTGACTTTTTACTTTGCCACAGGTGCATGTTCAGGCTAATCTGCTTATCATTTCTATTCATCAGAAGATGCCACTTATCTTTAGGTATAAAGCATTTGTTTCTGAAGTTATTACTTACACCAAAAGCCATGATAACTGTGGTGACAAAGATGGTGTATCCAAGGAGAAGAAACCAGCCCCACCAGGTCTTATCTGATCTTATACAGTCTTTGCATTTGAAATCTGAAAAAAAGAGAAAGAAAATTGTTTGAAAAAGAGAAAAGAAAAAGTTGCCTTTCTGATAAGATTTCATTTGAAAGACTAGTGAAGATTGACCAGTCAGCACTGCTGTCTTTATCACATTTTTTTTCATTGTTTTTTTTCAGCTAAAAGGTTAAAGTTCTGATGAGAGAGAACTGCTGTCCTCTTTTTAATGCAGACATGAGCTTTTGAACCTGTTGTAAGCTACATGAAATGGAGAGTAAACAAAATTCTCAGTTTACTAGAAGTAGCATATCCAAAAACATCAGAGTTATGTAGCACACTCTTAGGTAATAATGAAAAATCCAATCTAACTGGCAGTTAACTTACTGAATTTCAAGCGTTTCCTTCTTCTTTTTTTTTTTTTTTTTTTTTTTTTAAACTAAACCAAACCAAATATATAGTTATTGTGCATTAGTCAAAAGAATTCATTTGTCCACTGTGTTTTTTTAGGGACTTAGAAGAATTACATTGGAAAATTGTTAATATGAAATTTACAATTAGATCCTTTGCAGCATTTAGCATTTGCTAGTCAGATTTGTCTGGAAAGTCCACAGAGAGTAAACTTGGCTTATGTGAAATAGTATATCTCGGTCACTGAGGTCACATCCCCAGCAGAATTACAGGAATCAGATTAATAATTTGAGGATAGGGGAAGAGTTATAACATGTTGAAAATGATTTTACAATCAAATGGCAAGAAGTTTCACTCCCACATATCCCTATTTTTGTGTAAGTGCTTTCTAAAAACACTGTAAATTTACTGTTCATATTTCAGTAACTGTAAGAGGAAGGACAAACCACGTATTACAAAAGAGACTGTTGACTTACAAAGAGTGAAGAAAATTATAAAAAAGATAATTAAAGATTGTTGTGAACTTAAGCATTACTTGTTTGTTTATTTGGGTATGGACTAAAGATCCAGCAAAATATTTGTGAATAATATTAAGAAAAAGTATTTATATTTATATAAATAAATTAATGCTATATGTGTAAATATCTAAAATAATTAGAACAGATAAAATACAGAGTCATTGTTCTACTGAACAGTGAACTGGTTTATGTGAAAAGAAGTGTCACTGTCCTGAGATGTCAGCCAGTCCAGCTATATAAACAGTTCAAACAAAAGGCATGCTTTTCCTGTCCTACCATAGGCTGCTTTTTCCCACCCTTCTTCCAGCAGACGTGAGTGTTGGGAGAGAAGGCAGTAAGGCTAAAAGAAAATTTAATTCACCTTGCACACATCAAGTTCCTTTCAGTCACTCCCTTCCATTCCTTACCATACACAGTCAGCTTGGTGCCATTTCCACGTTTGCCCTGGATTTTCTGTGTCAGCGTCACATCACAGAAATATGAGTTACTGGCGTTCTGGTCAACGTTGCTCAGTTTTAAGATTGAGAAACCCCTGAGGGTGTTCTTTGTAATGTGTACTTGTGACCTGCCAGGGCTAAACTGGAGGCTCTGCTGGTTGCAGCATTCAGAGCCTTTCCTCCAGTACACAACTGGCTCCTCGTTCTCCTCACTGGGGTAATCAAATACACACAACATCCACACTGTGGAGTTAAGGAGCACGTTGGCATCTTCAGGGTATTGCATGACCGAAAGCTCTGTCCCACTGCTGGCTGTAAGATATAAATAAAGGACATTGAAACAGAGAGAGATATGCTTTCTTAGGAAGGGTTGTCTTGGACAGCTGAATATGTGGGCATAGTTGATAGCGGATGTACAGAAAGCCATAGCTCTAAGCACGTGTAGTGAGAGGTGCACTCAAGACAGACAAACAACAGCTTTACTACTGCCTTCTGAGAAACCAATGCTGCAATCAGTGTTCAAAACAGAAAGACAGTCTTTATCTTTGCCTGAAGATCATGTATTAAATAAATTACATGTGGGGTATAAAACCTGCAAGCCCAGGAGGTGGTAAAGTAGGACTTGCAAACAGAGAACTAGATTAAATTTGCATACAGTTCCTGTTATGCTTAAACTTTTGGGATGCCTTCATAACAAATCTTTGCTCTGGGAAATTTCAGAAAATATTTTCCACTTGAAAATTTTCAGAAAATATACACTTATGTTTACAGATGAAGATGTTCTTCAAATGTCTGCACATGACCTAAATATTTTTTATTTCCTATAGTTTCTGTCTCAAATTTTACCACTTCTCTAAAAGTTTGTCAGATACATTATTTACACAACTAATAATGACTTGATAGTAATTGAGCATATTAAAGTTTGCATGAAAATGAAAGATGATACTAAAACGCAAGAATTTACTTTAAAAGCTCTGAAAATACCTTTATACTGATCAACTGCAAAATTAAAATGCTGTTTTAATAATTCCTACATATGCATATATAATATTTTTAATGAAGAGTTTTACCAGGATATTATCAATAGCACAGATACCATTTGCAATATGAGATAGTTATGTCATTATTAAACTAATAAAAAGTTGTGTGAAATCTTTTTCTGTCCTGTGAATTTGAAGGAGATATGGGTGAAATGGCAATTACAATTGTCAATATCACCAAAAAAAAAAAAAAAAAAAAAATCACCAGGATTATATTAAAATGGCATTAGACCAAAGTAAACTAAAGATCATTAATACCTTCATTAAAAGTAATGTTAATGCTCTGTTAATTTTATTAATTTCAATATGGCATTCTTTAAATATATTCATGCCCTTTATTGTGGGCAGAAATATGGGGAAGCAAGGAAACACAATTACAGCTAAAAAGAGTAAAAATTAATATTTAAATAAACACAATAGTAATGAATAGGAAAAAAAAAAGATTTCTATGCTCATATTAAACTCAACATAAGGACTATTTACATTTACTCAGATTCACTGCTTGTAATATTTTCTATGCAATCTCAAAACAATTTTTAATTTCCATAGTTTTTTAACTTTGGTAGTTCCTGACATCATATCCCAGATGCTTTGGGTGTTTTTTTTATTATTATTTTTCAGGAAAAGCCTTATATGCATACTCTGTGCACATTAATTAACTGTATACAGTTAATGCAGAATAATGATATACATAGATGTATATTTTAAGAGAAAATTCTTACACATGCACAAGCAACAATGAACAAAATGATTAGGAGCATGCCCAAAGTAAACCTATTACTGTGCTTTGAAGAGCTGAAAAGCAAAAAAAACCCCAAACCAATCCAAACCAAAACAACAACAAAAAACACACACCAAAACAAAACAAAAAAACCAAACCAAACCAAACAAAAAACAACCAAAAACCTAAAAGCCATTCACAACACAATACACCTCAAGAAGCAAGTCTGATACTGATTGCAAAGGATCCAGAAAGCTAAACTGATAATGCATTTAGACATTCCATCTTCCAGAGGTAATCACGAGCCAGTCTAAATGTTGGCAGGCTGCAGTATCTGGATTTCCTCCCCAACCACAGGCATGATGGCATGAGCCAGATCCTGGGTGTCACTGAGGTGCACTTAGGCAATCCTCAGCTAGTGAGTAGTTTGAAAGGGCTTTCCAAGGCAGCATAGTGATGAATTCTTACGATTTCTTTTGAATAACAGAACAATCCCCTACTTAACATCCATTTCAGGTCAACTGGCAGTCACATCTCACTCTTTTTAACACTTTACACGTCTAAACTTTATCTGCATTTGAGTTTTAAAATTTTTATTAATAGAATATGTGAGATTATTCTACTTAAAACCCAATTATTTACACTTTAAATATCCACATTTGAACTCCTGCACTTTACTCTCCCTTTGTACTTAATAAACAGAAACAGTAACTGAAAAGCAAGATTAATTTAATCCCACAATAAATGTTTGAGTTTTTTACTATAAGAACACCTATTTCTCACATAGAGTAATGAGTTCAGAAAAAAATTAAAAATTCTGTGAAATCAATCTTTTCTTTTCCGTCACAGGCCATAAAATGAGAGTTCCATCACAAATGTTCTTATATTCACGGAACTGCTTTCAAATGAAACAGTTTGTCTTTTAAGTTTTACATCTGCATTTTTATATGGAGTATAAAAACTCAGAAAATCATTACTGAATACAGCCAAAACATCTTTTTTAAAATAAGAGAATAAATCAATAAGATGTTTTTAAACATCTGGCTCTACTCTTATTTTTATATTCATTCTTTTTAGACTTTTGGTCATTGGAAGGTATGTAAGAAATTTATGTTCAGAAATAACTGGGTTGTACTTAAAAGAGATTACTGAAAGCTAACATGAAACATTTAAAAATTGAAATAATGCAGAGGAGTTTCTTGGATATAAATTTCACTTGGGTGAAAAATAAATATCTTAAAGAAATCATTGAATCACAGTGATAACAATATTTCACTACCCACAGAAAACCAGTCTCACCTCAGTCCATGAGGTGATTGGGAAGAGAAACAAATGACTATATCTGAAATATCTTTTGTATTTTCATCACACTATACAATTAAAACCACTAGGCTCAAGTAACTTTAATGATTTTTTCTTTTAAGTCTGTTGATAACAAATACTTTTAAAAGTACTCCTAGACTGAGTTTTACAAAAATCATGGACTAATTATGTTGTACATTTGACCTATATATAAAAATATCAGTATGGATTCCTAACATGATAAAATTAACCCCTATTTTTCTTCTTTTTTATTCAGATGTAATTTTAATTTTGTATCAGTCAGGTGTAAATTTAATTTCTACCCACTCTTTTTAGTACTTTTATACTTTTTTCTTATTTTTGCTTTCTTCCATAGAATAGCAGTTTGAAGACTTCACAAAGTAAAACTGAGCAACTGACACTTTCTTCCTGATTAAAAGTTAGCACTGCCTTCCTTGATCAGTTTGGATATGGAAAATTCTGGGGTTAAATAAATAAATAAAATAAATAGCACCACACACACTTACCTGCAAAGTGAGCAAAGTAAGATACCATAATTAATATTCTAAGCTGCATCATTTCCTTGGGATTGCTAATGCAGAGGTTTTAATACCTCAGTCAAGATTACTAATACCACAGCTTTCAGTAAGTAGTTGAAAAGTAAATTAAAGCTCTCCTAAAAACATGTTTTTAACCGTGTTTCTAAGGGGAGGTTCTTGTGGTTTTGACTAAAATGTATTTCCTCTTCTACATTCATACATCCTGGACATTGCAACATATTAGCTTCTAAAATCATAGTTTCAGACTGAACTCCACTGGGACTATTTTTCCATTCTGAGCGTTTTCTTCAGATGACTAGGAGGAGGATCAGTTTGGTACAGCAATTGTGCTCAAAGCTGCCCATCTGACAAAAACTTACTAAAAATTAACCAGACTGGGAGCAATGGTTAAAATTTGATACAGCAAAGTTTGGTTTTGCTCAAAGTTCTGTTTGTGTCTTAAACACCAAATGTGTGAAGGTGATTTTGCTTTCTCTAGTATTGGTCCAATTAGACAAGTCAAATATACCATTGGAATGCTTCAGAAGAAACATTGTTTCTCTTTGATTAAATGATGTCTAATTATCGTCCTGCAGTCCAGGATACTTGAATATTAGTAGTTACCCTCCTAGTAGGAGGTACAAATTGCATAGGATGGTACATAGTAGGGTACAAATTGTCTACAAATTCCTACAAATTCCTTCTGAATTTACAGAAGACCATTAGATTAGCTAACATCCTTGTAGCCAATTGTATAGACTGTTGAATTTATCTATCAAAGTTATTCCTGGCCTTGACCAAAACTTTTTTTTTTTTTTTTTCAGCTATGCTGCCTACAGATTTGAATGTCTGGGTTTGACTAATAGATAACTTTCATGAAAATAACCAGTTTTGATCTGAAGGCCTTGAGAGGTAGAGAACCTACCCTTTGAACAGTGAGTTGCAGTGATGACTAACCACACTGTCATTGTGAAAGGCTATGTCTTCATTTGTATTCTGTCTTCAGCTTCTCAGCACTGAACCAGCTTTGACACCTCTTCTAGAACACTTAAAAAAAAAAAAAAAAAGGTCCTAAAGATGATTCTTGCACATTATATAGGGTAATCCCTTGATATTATTAAAATAAAAAATCTTTAAAGCGGCACAGGTATATTGCACATTCATTAAATACCATTAAGTCTACAACCAAACCGTCCAGCTTCCTAGTAGATTCTATTTTATGACATCTCCTCAATGATAACTTCTAGAGATTTTTATTAAATTGATCTTAAATCACTCATTGTATACTCTAATAATTTCAATTATTCACATTTATGCCTTAAAGAATCCCATTCTCTTAAATCACATTCATTCAAGTCTCAGAAAACCCATTTGTTACCTCATTTTGTTATCAGAAAATAAACAGATGTATTTAATTATTTTTACCAACATCTGAATATAAGAATGTCTAATTGGATATGATTCTTACTGATCACATCAGACATGAATTAAATTGAAAAAAGTAACAAAAAAAGTGCAAAATTCTTCAAGTTTCCTGTTTCTAGGTAGTAGCTCCTCACTCTATTTTTTGTATAACACTTTGAACAACAGTGATAAAAGCCATTTATCATACTGACTTGAGTAAGATTCAGAGAAAACTGATCAAAGACAAGCATAAGAAATTTAATGCAGCTGTTCTGGTATTCACAAATGCATTTAAGCATCTATACTATTAAGTATAGAGTTATTCTATACTCTCACTCAGTCTTCATCTCAGTTTCTTGATCCAATGAATTTGACTCACCTAAAGATTAACCTGGTTTTAATAATATGCAATTACAACAGTGCTGAACTGTACTACTAAGTAAAATTTCATGCTGTAAATAAGCATTTGTTTATTGTCTGAGTTTTCAGCAAACAGAAAGGCTCAACTCCTAACTAAGCCATTAAAAATTGTTATTTTAATTGCCTTGTATTTTATATGTTAACCTTACACAAGTTAAAAACTAGATATTGTCTTTCTAAAATACTGGAGAAAATTGCTAATGAGCTGAAATCCTGCCAGAAATTTGAGTTTCAGATAACCAAAAAATCTATGTTTATAGTTAATGATATCTATGTGCTTAAGTCTTTTTTTTATTCATTAAAGGTGTTTGAGAAGAAGCTGTATCCCATAGGAGTGATATGCATGTGGCATAAGTACTTTCATGAAGAGAAATCAGATTACTTTTGTACTAAGCTATGTGACTGACACTTGTGACCAAGAAAAGGTGATGAAAATTTTGAAATAATAAAGAGTTTAAATAAGATGAAATCTAAAAATGCTGGTTTATGGCATAGAATAGGAACTATTAAAATATAATTCCATAAAAAGTGCTTCACTTTCTAGCACTACGTAGATATTAAACTAAATATTTTACTTTCTTCCTGTGCATAAAATGGCTGACAGAGAAAAATTTTAAGGTTTGAAACTTAAGACAACAACTGGACAATGACCTTCTAACTCTTAAAAATGGGTGAGTAGCTTTGAGATACCTAAGAATTAGGGGGTTGATGTGTAGGTCTATTTCAGGACTATCTTCTTGTGTTGAAAATAAGAATTGACACTATGACAATACTAGAAAGCTTCCAACATATAAGTAAAATCACATTTAGATTTTCTGTTGGTCCTGTGTGGTTTCTCATTATCAGCTTCAACTATAATTTCAGGGAATTTAGAAATTTGAGTCTGAGTACCTAAAAAGTATCTTTAATTTTCTGCTGAAACAATGATTAGATATAGAATTATAACAATGTTGATACCTGTTAAAAAGACCTTGATTCCAGCTGATTCTTGTCATTACAGGGCAGTGGAATAAAAATATGTATGGATTTAATTAATAGGTTGTAGTTCCTTCATTAACAGCATCATCTTCTACTATGCTAAGGCTTATGTGAGTGGTGAAAGTTCATAGTATAATTGAATGGCTGCCTCACTGCTCTGTGGTTGCAACCTGGAGGATTGCCATAATTATTTCTAAATGAAAAACAATTACACAATCTGATTTGAAAAGGTATAATGGTATCACCAAGAGATAAAAAAAAAATAATTCTGTGCCAGTTTCCATCTGGAGCAATGAAAAAGGGTAACAAGACATGAGGTAAGTACCAAATGATCTCAGTCAGTAATATCTCTTCACCAATCCTTATTTGGAGGTATTTTTCTATGAGAAGTAATTAAGCAATTTATGAGATCTGAAAAAACTGGAGGTGAATGTGGCTGCATGAAATTAAACAGTGCCTTATACTTTGACAGCTACAACCAAATAGTTACTTTGAAATATAGAAGTTAAAGTAGGCATCTCCTTAGCATACCTTAAACAAGTAGCATAACTTGCATTTGGTGTATTGTTTAGGTTGTTAGGTTATTGTTAGGTTGTTCCATGTACTAATAAATAGAAAAGTAATTGTTGTTTAAACAAGATCACTGGAGGAAAAATGTTTTATTGGAATTAAAAAATAAATTTTATACAGATAAGGAAACTGTTAATGAACGTTATTAGGTAGCATCTTGGATTCTGGTTTAATCAGAATACTTTGAGATTAAAGATTTGAAACTTTCCACAGAGAGGAATCTGGAACCTCCTAGCAGTTCATTAGTCTGCCTGGACATGTGTACACATAGAGCTTTTATTTCCTCCATGATGGTGTGCTTCCACATTCTGGAGGCTTCTTCAGTATTCTCTGAGTAGGAGTGGAATAAGCTTGAGACTAAACCACTTGCATTTTACTATGTTTGAGCTGCCACCATACTCACTGGAGAAGCAGTCAGTATATAGAGTGGAGTTTATAAGATATTTCAGCTAACCAGCTGATAGGTATCTACAGGATATTGAGATGATTTACTCTTTCTGGGATTTATTTTCTTGAATCCAGTGCAGAGAGATCCAAAATAGTAGTTTGCTCTTTTCTGCATTGATAATGGAGACTACAGTGAATGTGGAAATATTTACCCTATTAAACTGAGAACATTTTACTGTAGTGCTTTTCATTGTCTGCTGTAGACATGGAAGGGAAGCAGTTTATCAAACAGACAGAAACCAAACTATTTCGGTCTTTATAGATCAATATCAAACCTTTACAATCCACCTAGAGATCTGAAGGCAGCTGGTGAAAAGCACAAAATTATCTTGTTATGCATTCCCACTGAGAAATAAATTCAATAAAGAAACCACAGATTTTGATTTCTAAGATGGCTGGAGGTTTAGTTACATTTAGGGTGCCTTGTGGGAAGATAGTCTCAAAACTATAAACACAACAGTCCCAGTAAACCAGTGAGCATCTCTTTAGATAGAAATTATATTCAGATGGTAGGACATTATCTCATGGAAAACAAAATAGAAAAAGAAAACAAAATAGGAAAAGAAAACAAAAGAAAAATCCTTTCTTGCACATCTTATTAGCACAATGATGATATAACTGTTATGTAAACTGATGTTACAGTTCCTGGAAATCTCACTGCTTGGCTGTAAGGAAACTGTCAACTACAGTCTCCCAGTGAAAACTTCAACTTGCCTTACATTTTGAATCGTTTACTCTACCAATTATATTGCAAATTTATTTGGATTGAGCTTCAGCTGCCCAACTGCTACCTTTTCATTGGTTAAGAGTGTGATAGCTGTTGTAAGAGTCTCTCAGTCTTCTGAATGCTACCACCACAGTAAAAAATCTGGAGTAGATGCTCCTACACTTCACACTCCTTCTGGACAGAGAAAAGAATAAACCAAGATGATCCTTACATAAGATACAAAAGATTTTTTTATCAGTATGACCCTTTGAAAACTCCAAAAGAAAAGATGAAACATTTTCAAGAGTAGCTCTGTTCACTGCCAAGTCAACAGGTCCTTGTGCTTTCTTATATCAAAAGTAATCAACACACTTATCAAGACTAATATGAGTGTTCTTCATCTCTTGGCAGGAAGAGTAAAAAAATTATGAAGTCTATGCTATACATCCATTTTAACATATTCCCTCTCTTTAGAGTAATTCCCCTGACAGGATCTGATAATTTACCTCTTTATTAATTTCATTACCTAGCAACAAATAAATAAATGACCTTTTTATTTTATTATTTTTTTTTTCATTTACTTCAGAAACAACTTGAGGTGCAGGGTATACGTCTGAAATATGACTGTTTCTTGAAGTATAGGTCAATTCTCTAGTGTTTTTGTCAGTGTTCGTGGAGTAGTATTGAACAAGACAATCACTCCAACTTATAAAGCACTGTGTTAATGGCCTTCATATCCTACTCACCCTATGTTACAATATCTAGACATTCTGCCACTTGGTTATCAAGCCAAGGACTTTATCTCTACAGAAACCATATTTCATGCATGAAAAGAGAAAACTCTAAGAGGGGAGGTAGAAGAGGGAAATGTTAAAGGGAAAATGAAAAATAGGAAGATAGTATCCTGAAGATAAATGCAAAACCACTGACTTATTTACATATATTTAGATTAGTGGTCCCAACCTTCAGCTCCCAGACAGAAAGTTTCCCATAAGACTCTGATGTTCTTCACAGCTACACAGTTGAAATTACCTGATGAGGATTGCTTTACTATATAAGGTTGAAGGTTCCCATTCCTAAAAATAGTTTTTCAATCAATAATGAAATATTAATTGTGAAGTTAATATTATTTTGATCCTGTGTTGTGATTTACCTCTAAAGCAGTAATCTTGATTGTCAGAAATGATCAATTGTGATGGAGATACCAAAGTGTAACTCTGGTATTTGAATAAATGTCCACATTTCCTTTTTGCCCGAGGATCCCTGTAACTTATAGATTTTTTTCTACATTAGGGTTGTTGATCTGATGGAGAAAATATGCTTTGTTTACTGTAAGGAAATGAATATGAAAAATAGATGGCTTTTGAGAATCTGGAGGTCCAGATTCTACTATTAAAAATATGTAATGAGTTTTTTAAAAATTACTTTAATGAGTGCCTTCAGGGCACACTATTTCACTCAGTGTAAAACTTCAGACACTGTCCAAATAGGATCTCATGGCCCATGAGCTGAGCCATAAATTAAAAAAAAAAAAACCAAAAAAACCCCGAAAAAACCCCACAAAACCAAACACAAAAAAATACTCATCTTGAATGGTGGAGAAAAACTTCAGCCAGAATTGTATTATATTGTCTGGGTGATATACAGAATCTTGTATTATCACAGCCAGCCTTTGTCTTTTCCTTTAATGAATTAATCAAGAATTTCCAGTGGTAGCAATCTTCCACCTTTGTCGACCATTAAATGACCATCTAAAAGGAAGGACCTGCAAGCCAGTATGGCTTTTACACAAACTGAGCATATTTGCTCTCAGACAGTGAAAATCGCAGGTGTTAATAATGAAGCAACTAAATTACTGTTTTCCATCCCTATGGAGAGGCCAGCAGCAATCAAGGAAACAGATGGGCTACCAGGAGTAGTAATTCAGATTCTTTTACACATATGAGATTAAACTGCAAAATAGTTGGTTTTTATGTTAATCAGCAAATGTTTTATATGTTACACTGTCAAATGGAAAGAGTGAAAATTCTCTGTGTGTTAAACCACCACCAATAGTGACTGGAGAGGCAAACAGTTTCAGTGTCATATTTGATACAACTTTTTGAGCCTCTGAGGCCAGCCATGCTGTAGTCTTAAGGGGGTGAATCTGAAAGGAAAAATTAATGCTTTGGTTTTTTATGTCTGTTATAGCATCTCTCTATTCTATCTGTGGTGAGCACATATACATTTTCCACTAGTAGAAAATCACTGACAGCATCAGCCTTTCTCTTTATGCTTCAGAAGCTAAGGCACAGATTCTTCTGATGTTTGCAAATCCTGCTTTTGAAAAGGAAGTTTGAGAATTATTGAAATTCTCTTGAACAGCATTTAATAATAGGAAGTGTCTGACCAGGTCAACAGCAAGGAAGTCATGTGAGGGAAAATTTAGGAGGTTAGAAAGGATAAATGTGGACAACCTTTCATTTCTGTTTCCCTCCTCTTTTTTCACTGCTTCACTTTGTATAGGATCATTGTGTCCTGTTTGGGCAATTCAGTGTGGGAAGAATAATGGACTTGCACATATTTCTCTTATTCTGGTCTATTAACATCATTAACTTTTTAATTCTACTGATTTTTTTTAAATATAAACAAACCTAGTATTAAAGCCATGTAAATAAATTTACATTTTTTGTCATAACACATTATGTTTTTATAAAATTATATCTATTTCTGTCACCTATATGTCCCCCAAAGGGGAAGAGAAAGATAATAAGGGAGATTTATTGTTTAGAAAAGGAAACTAGAACATCTTTAATAAAAATTAAAATAATAATAATAATAATAATAATTGAATATATACAAAACTAGTATCAAACCTAACCCCCCGAATAGCAATTTTGTCACCATCACCACTGATGCTGTGGGCCAGGCACTGGGAGAGTCCCAGACTGGGCCCAGCAGCAGACAGGAGCTGTGTTCAGGAGCTGGATTCTGGTACCAGATTCAGGAACACACAGATAGGGATCAAAGGCAGGATGGACAGAGGCCTCCTCAGATGCTCCTCAGAAGAAACCAAAACAGGACCCAAACCAAGCTGAGCAAAGCTGGCAAAATGGGACAAGAAGGCAAAGAGAGGACTGAGACCATCCTGATCCCTCAGCTTTATACCAAATATGACATATATGGGATGGAATAACTCGCTAGTCAGTTTGGGATCACCTGTCCTGTCCACTCCTTCCTGCAGGTGCAGCTTTTCACTTTTTGCACCCTGCAGTGTGGTACACAAGATCCAGCAGTGGCGTTGGTCTGCACACCAATCCTTTGTACTAGCTTTCATCAGGTGTTATCCCTGCTAGCAGCAGACACTGTCTGTGAAAACATGCTGCTAACTTCAGACAGTGCAGTTAGAAGAAAACTGAGCAAAAAGTAAAATCACTGAACAGGATTAATTCTGTACTTATTCAGATCAGGACATTATACTGCATTTAGATTATGATAAATGCACTTGATTGCTTAATTTGCTTTTATTTACCACATACATTGAACTAGACTTACGGGCATATACTAATTAAAACATGTAATTTTATTCTTGTTATAATCAGGTTTATACTGTAGAAATGTGGATCTTTGTGGAAGTTATATAGAACATTTCATCATGAGCAAGTAACAATGAATAAATTGATACATAACCTTTACTAAATCCTTTAAAATTTTGAGTCTCAATTTCCCATTTGTGAAGTTAGAGGAATAATAATTTTGTTTTCTATTTTCATTCTGTAGATTTCTAGGGTTTTTAGACAAGTAACTGCATCCTCTTATTTATTTATACAATGACAGAAAGACTTTTTTTATCTTTCCTGATGTGTTGTCTTTTTAGTGTTATGATGGCATCTGAAGATCATGGGTAGCCTTTCAAGGAAAGAAGTTGTAGAGGTGGTCAGGGGAAAAAAGAGTAAGCCTGGCTTTTCCCTAAATGCTGCACTCTGACAGACCTGACACTGTCCTTACATCCTTTATCTATTTAAAACTGACAGTTTCTCAGTTTCTTTTTTTTTGGTGGATGGGAGGAGACTGCTAAATTAGCACTTATACAGATATATACAGACTGGGAAGTTTAAAACTGTTAGTATTATAGTTAAATTTTAAAGTTTAAGCTCCCCAATAAAACACTTCTGAATGCTGCAGGGATTTTATTTAAGAAATATCCATTTATTTAGAGTAGTAAAGAGAAAACAGTAAAGATAGAGTACTGAAGGTCAGGGAAAATGATGGTACTTTAGGAAGTTACTTATAACTGGAGTGCCAGGAAATTCTTAAAAGTCTCCGGTAGATAGCTGTGAGTCCATAGTACTTTATCACTGTGGTGATAAATGAAACAGTTTCATTTTTGTCTTTGAAACTTGAATTTCTCACATGAGAAATATTTTAGGAACTTTTTACTTTATATAGCCAGTCAGGCTGGAAGTAAAGATCTATGCAGCATATGTAGTAGCAGAATGCTTTTAAAGATCTGCCTCCAATTTCTGAGCCATAAGTATTATATAAATGGTAGCAACTGGCCATCATGATGCATCAGTAATGTCACTCTCAGGTGACATCCCTAAGGTTGGCAGATGGTGTCTAAACCAGCTATCAGATCCTAATAATTAAAGGCCAGAACAGCATCTGTCTCCATTAGTACACATTTGTAACTAAGTTCATTTGAGTTTTGTTGGTTTTTGTTCAGTATGGAGGGGTCTTTTAATAAGAATGTAAAATGATATATTGCAAGTGTTTCAACAATTTTCCCATGTGGTTTATGCATTTTAAAGCCAAGTTGCAGATACTGTTCATAATTGTTTGCTTTAAGTGTATGGCCAAAAATCTTTATCAGCAGATAGATAAAGAGTTCAGCTGATTTCAAGAAAAGACTAGCAATTTCTAGTCAAATATTATGAGTCCCAGTATTTGATGGGAGGTATGTTGAAGTGTCACCAAGGCACTATGATCTTCATGTAACAAAAATTAGGTTAGAGGCATAGTCAATTCAGATAGTTTTAGTGACTTATGACTGTAAAATCTGACTCTTGAATACAGGTCCTTCTACCTCATTGTTTGTCCCTTAATCTTTAAAAGGAATTTGTTGTCTGATGTTCTTTACTTGTAGAGGTCATTACAGATGCATGTGCACTGAAAAAGTGAAAACTTAAGTAAAGTGTGAAAAGTAATTTCTATATGATAAATTCCTACTTTTTTTTTTTTTTTTTTCTTTTTCTGTGTGATCTTGTCTTTCTAAAGTCTGTTTGTGGAGGAAAAGGGAAAGGGAAAAAGAGAGAAAGAGGGAGAGGGAAAGGGAGAAGACAGAGGCAGAGAAGGAGAGGGAAAGGGATGAAAATAAATAGGAAAGAGAAGGAGAAGGAGAAGGAGAAGGAGAAGGAGAAGGAGAAGGAGAAGGAGAAGGAGAAGGAGAAGGAGAAGGAGAAGGAAGGAAAAGTGAAGTGAGATGATGAGATTTTAAAGTGTGTTATGCATGATGGGGGACTGATGGGACATTTTGAAATTATGAGGTCCCACTACTGAAGGAATGAGTAGCAAGTTCAATTCTTAGGTCTGTGTCATATGTCTCTGTGCAGTGTGTTAAGGGGCAGCTTAAAGTTTTAAAGCATGCTTTTTAGGTTTTCCACCTTTCTCTGCTGTGATGAAGTTGGAATAGTGTTAACAAACTTATAAAATATTGTTAGATATGCAGTTGTATTTTTCAACAGAGATCTGTGATTTGACTTAGAGAGCTAGAAACACAGGATTAGATGGTCATGGTTTGATATGACTTAAAACAAGCTTCTTCTTTTCTGTGCAAGGATTTTTCTGAGCCTGACTTGACAGAGCTACTTAGTAGGTGGGAAAAAAATTTCTAAAATGCTTCCTTTTGAAGAAATCTATGCTAGCCATAATTTTCAGTTCATCCCTTTACACTCCACCCATTAACTGTCTTGGTATAATGTTATTGTCATTGGTTATAAACAATTGCCAGGGGTTTTCTACTGATTTTTATTTTAATGTTTCTTTTCTTCTTGATCGTCACCACTACCTAATGTTTTCTAACACAGGCTGTTACTGCCTTATTCAGTTGGCAGACTGCCTGCAGCTATGTTGTTTTATTACTAGTAGCAGTTGAGATATGAGAGGGACGTAGTTCCCAATGGCAACAAATGTAAGCAGAAAGCAAACAGACCTGTCTGTGAAACCCTCGAAAGAAAGATGGTACTAACCAGAGAAACCACATGACTTTCATGGGGGCCTAAATGAGGTGGCCTTCCTTTGATCCTTTAGCTAGGCTAATTGTTTTTGGAGTGGCAGGACAGGATCTCTTAAATTACAGAGAAGGGTTTCTCTTTTCTTAACATGGAACATTGTTTTTGTAGCTCCTTCATCATAATGGGCAATATCACAAAAGCTTGCATTGTGTCATGTGGCAGAATATTATTACAAGGGGAATCATGTTATGTTTTCTAGCATCAATGCATTATCTGCTCCACTATCTAAGTCTTTTTATCAGTGAAGACATTTGGTTATCAGTTATAAACTGTAATATTTTGAGGGAAACACCATAACTAATTAATCACCTATTTCTCCATTTTAGCAAGAACCATTTCAGACACATATGCCTTCTAAGCTCTGAACATTGTTCCACCTCTGCTGCATGATTTGGAATGTGGCTTTGCTGTGGGATGTCTGTTTGCTCTGGAAGTGACTTCAGGATGAGATTCTGCTTGTGGAGAAGCTACAAAGAGATGTTATAGCTTTGGTTTAATGTCAGGGTGAACAAGTGTGTGTATTTTTGAGTGTCTTCATAGAGATCTGACCCAGGAATCAACAGCTTTCCTGCTCAGTGCTGGACCTAACCCTCTGCCTAGTTGCAGTGCTTTAATCTTGACCTGTTTCAGAAACATCGGCAAAAATTAATATGCCGTTCACAGGGACAATAAAAACCCAGCAGTGTTTTTGTTACCCACTTCTAGGTCTGGAAGATCACTTACTGCAATATCTGATTTTGAGGAAGGATGTAGCTCTTCTGTCACCTCTCAGAGTAACACTGCCAGGAGTCTTTCTCTTAGCACTTTCTGCATAGCTGATAGTGAGCCTTGGTCTTGCATCTAACTGCACCCCAGGACTGAGATTAGAGTAGGAAAATTCCAGGAAAGGAAATGCCCTTCCAGAGCTGCTCACCAGGAAGCTCTGGACACTCACACTGAGTGCACATGGTGCCCAAAACACTGCATGTAAGCAGCAGAACTTCACAGAGAAAGTAGCAAGGACAAAGGATTATAAGCACTTAGGACTGGAAAATTAGTCTTGTTGCAATATTACCAAAATTATTTAATAGAGGGAGGTAGAGTAGTGGATGTGGTTTATCTTGATTTCTTGATTTTTTTTCTTGATTTGCTGTCCCCCACAGCATTCTCACAGCTAAACTGAGGAAGTGTGGTCTGGATGATCAGATAGTGGTGTGGATTGTGAACTACTAGAAGTGTAGAAGGCAGAGAGCTGTAGTCAATGGGACAGAGTCTAGTTGGAGGCCTTGTATCTAGTGGTGTCCCTCAAGGGTCAGTACTGAGACCAGTACTATTCAACACATTCATCAATGTCCTGGATGAGGGAGCAGAGTGCACTGTCAGCAAATTCGCTCATGACACAAAACTGGGAGGAGTGGCTGACACACTGGAAGGCTGTGCTGCCATTCAGCAAGACCTGGATAGGCTGGAGAGTTGGGCGGGGAAAAATTTAATTAAATATAACAAGGACAAGTGTGGAGTCTTGCATCTGGGAAAGACTGAATGTTTCCATATATATCTGAGATAGAATTAGTTTTAATTTATCTGCTTGATGTTTTCTCAGTTTCTGTAGTTTCTCAGTTTTATTCGTACATTTTCACTTGGAGTACACTGCATTAGTCTTGTTATAAATATGCTATTTTTGAAATGCAGTGTGAGTAGCAGCTGCCTTCCAGGGCGTTGCCTTAGTTACTAACCAACATAGTTATTTACTTATGGTAGTTGAAGAGACCATAACTTTTGAACTTTTGTATTGTACTACCACCAAAAGTACTGTTAGATCAATTCTCTCAGCTGTGTCAAAGTGTACAGGAACAAGAGGTCTAACTTTCCTTTCCAGAAGTTTGCAGTCTAGATAATACAGTGAATGTATCTGCTTGAGCATAGACAAAAATGTCTTGGCTACTGCATACTACAATTTTCAGCCCATAATTTTCTGTGTCTTTTTTTCTTTTCATTTCTTGTTTTGTCAGAGTGTACAGTGACATAATTTGTTTTATAAAATATTGTACATGGATGATAAATATATGTGACTCAGAACAAGGGCATCTATTTTGCCTTAAAAAAAGATTGTTACTTTTACTGGATGTACCTTCAATACAATTTCTACAGCTTTGGCAAATAGATCTGTACACAGGGTAACTGTCATTTTTTATTTGCTACTTCAGTTAAGTAAATCCAAAACTATTATATGTGCATCACTTTTGTTCATTAATTAAATGTCTTTAACAATATTTTCCCCACATCTTCATTCTATTTACCAAGTGCTGATGTGCTTTTTATGTATGTAAAGAGCCAAGCATCTGTTTGCATGGGAAAGTTCCATTAGACTATAATAATCTCCACTTAATTGCACAGCAAATATATATTTCTCATACATCAGATTAATGAAACAGGTTGAGTGAGAGAAAAATCACATCAGCTTGGCAAACAACACCTATCAAGCTATGCAAGACATCCAAGGCATTCTTGGCAGAAATCCCATATCTAGAAGAATTGTGTACCTTTGGGAATACCGTCATTGTTTAAGTACTAGACAATAATGTTTCTGTACATTTGCTTTTTTTTTTTTATTTATTTGCTGTTATTAAAAGAATAAAATGTTGTTGTTGTTGTTTCTGAGTTTACTAATGTGCTGTGCCATGGCTGCAACAGTATAATTGAAGACTGATCATTCTCAAGCTACTGCAAACACCATTTATTCTTAATATTAAATAAGACTAGTATTATATTAGTATTCAGTATTCCTGGAGCACTTACTCCACCTCATATATAAATGTGAAAGGAACTTTAAAAATCAGTTTTTAAAGTCCTCATTTTGATTACAGTGATGACTCTTATCTTTCCTGTCTAAGAGCAATGTGGATACTTTTCATCTGTTTGCAACAATGATTGTTTTCTATCCCCCACAAATTTTTGTATTTCCTTCCCATCAGTGCTAATATTCCCTCTGCTGTGTAGTGTGTGAATGTAATGACATTATACACAACTGCTTGTAGCAACAAAGGACAATGATGCATAGAGTCATAAAGTTTTTTGAGCAGAGGAAGCAGATTCTAACTTAATCTCTCTATTTAGGTTCATTTTGTGGCTGTAAAATTTATACCATTTTTCTTAACATAAATTTCTGAGAGTCTCATAAGTACTGATTTTTACTTGCTCTTTATGACATATACTTCTTCTGAAGCTGACCCACAAGTAGGTGCATGGGATTTGTGTCACACAGAAGGGATCTTAGTTTTAATTAAATTTTATATCAAAACCTGGACTTACTAAACATAATTTTTTTTTTGAAACATGGATGAAAACTGTGACGTGTTTTTAATTTGCTTGCTTTTGCTTTGTTATTTTTATTTTTCCTTAAAATTGTTTAAATCACAATTAAAACTATGCCCTCATACAATGACTATTCACTTGTTATTTATTATGTGAAGCACACATAGAACTATGTTTCTGAGCATGGAAAATTTATCATAAATTCTCTCTAGCTGTACATAAAAATGTTAAACCTTCTACTAGGAGATAAGGTCATTATAAATAAGGAGAGAAATGCTGAGAAAAGCAAAATACATAAGGCTGTATTCAGTCTGACTGAGCTGGAGTGAATTTTCCCCGCAGCAGCCCTCTCAGTGCTGTGCTTTGCATTAAGAGCTGGAAAGGTGCTGATAATACACCCGTGTTGTGGCTGCTGCTGGGCAGGGCTTGCACAGCACCAAGGCTAGTTTTCAACATTCCCCCTGTAGTGGGATGGAGTGGGCAAGATCTTGGGAGAGGACACGACTGGGACAGCTGACCCAAAATGACCAAAGGGATATGCCATACCATATGACATCAGCTGAACTATAAAAGCTGAGAAAGGGGGAGAGGGGCATGACATCAGCTTGTCCTCAGAGCAACCGCTACACATTTGGACCCCTACTTCACAAAAAGGGCCAGACATTGCCTGTTGATGGGAAGTAGAGAATAAATCTTGTTTTCTTTTACTTCCATGTGTGGCATTATTTTGCTTCTTTATTAAACTGCTTTTGTCTTAGCCCATGAGTTTAATCTTCTTTTTTTTCCCCCAGTCTAGATGAGAGGAGGGGGGGAAGTGATAGAGCAGCTCAGTGGTTACCTAGCATCCAGCCAAGGTCAAACCACCACAAGATCTTAAAGTAAAATCTGTATTTCTTCTGAAATATTGATAGGAACATCAACAGGATTTGGATAAAGATTTGGATAAGTTAGGACTTAGATCTCTGGCCCATGGGTTAGATAGATATTTAGAAGTGAGTACCATATGATTGGCCTCAGCCCATCAATCCAGTCTGTCCAGGTCCCTCTAAAGATCTATTTTGTAATCAAATTTAAATAAAAAAGTCTAGTTTCATACTGTTTTAGAGAATCTTTAGTGATTTACCCTTAGGAAGAAATGTTCTGGTTTGTACTTTTTTTGGGGGAGGGCACACACCTAGCAAACTAAAACCTAAAATAAATATCTGTATCTCTTTAAATCCACCCAGAAACATTAGAAAATCATATCTTCCCAATTTTACATTAAAATTATGGACAGAAATACACAATCCAGAAGATAATACCCTGTTATATATGCAACAATCTATACCTAAAATAACCTTTCTGTAGTATGTATATTACTGCAGAATGGGATAGAGAAGTGTGGCATGAAATTTTCATATGATTTCCTTGGTGGGTACCTTGTTGCATTGTTGTTACTAAGGATTCATGTGACTATCCCATTCTCTTTACAGTGTAAATTCTTAACATTACACAACTGAATATAGGTAAGGAACAAAGATGGAGCATTAAAAGTTTGGTAACATTCAGTAAAAGTGAAGAGAAAATACACATCATGCCTGGCTGAAGAAAAGTATCTTGAATCCCTCCCCTCTTCTCCCTCTTTCTCTTTCCTGCTCTCATATCTTACCTGTCGTTATGGAGACATCTTCATGAGGGCCAATGACCTGGTCTAAGTCAGATCTGTGAAGGCAAATATAATTAAAAAAAGATATTAGAAATAAATTAAAGAGCACATGAAACTAAAGCAATCTATAACATCAACTGTAAGTAAATTAGAAAATCATTATTGTGAAAAGTTTGTTACTGAGATAAAGAAAAAACCAAACCAAAACAAAAATACAGCAGACCATTTCTCATTAGTAGCAATATAGAACCACTGTTTTTCTGCTTTGTGTATTTTAGAAACCATAGTACTGTAATCTTGAAAGCAGAAAATTCTCAACTGTCTAAAATGTGTCATATCAAACATATTGCAGTAGTACTGTGTGTTTGCTAAAGTGTTTGAATATGAAAGATCAGTTGCTGCAGAGGAAGAAAGAGATAAGGAGAGAGAAGAAGAAGGAGAAAATAAAAAAAAAATTAATACTTTTTCAATAAGAAAGAGATGGAGAGGTTTAAAATTGTTTCACAGTCTCCAATTCTGACGACAACTGTCTAAGTGTCTTCCCACTGCTTCTGGGCTGGTTGCAAAAGCTGAGATTTTCAGGCGGCACTGAAACCCCTGTCCAGGTGTTCAGACTGTGGAGAAAACACATGCACAGAAAAGAAAGAATGGACTGAAGACAGTGGGCTTTTGAGAGCTTCAGTGAAAATTTCTGCCAGATAGATTTGTGTTAGGCTTGTAATGGTCCAAAACAAGACTACTGAATGGTTATTTTTTTTCAGAATTCTTTTCTGGGTTTGACCTTTCCTTACTTCTACTGGGTGGAAGAACAGCAAAGTTACCTGAATACATCAGTCCTTGACATCTTAATATACTAACAGAAATCTCATAAATAATTTTGCAAAATATATCATCTTTTCACAGGTTTTAGTTTGAAATGATCCTCAGACAGTGACAATCAACAGAGCTAAATCCTTCATTACACCAAAAAAAAAATCTGACAACGTTGCAAAACAAGAACAGTGAAATATCTGCCAAGTTTTTATTAAAAAAATAGATTCAGGTTTACATGATTCATAAATTGAATCCCCGGGCAATACCATCTCAGTCACTGAAAGGCTTTTATCACTTTGCTTCACAAAAGATGCCAGGAAGATTGTAACACTTGAGTTCAGTAGGTAAGTGAATATAGAGGACACATCACTTCATTGTTATGTTTTAGTCATTCTCACTCACAGGATGACTTAAATTCAAATGCAGATCTCCTACAATTAGTTTCCTCCTTATCTCGGTTTCTAAAAGAAGTACAACCATGCAGCATGCTTGTTAAACAGATTTCTTTTTTTCAACTGACACAAAGAAAAATATAGTTATTTTTATTTCTTAGATATACACAAAATCTCAGCTGAAACACTACCTACTCTGAGGCACAGGATATTTTATCTTCTGTTTTTAGGTTGATACAGAACGCAAATTTCCTCAGTTCACCTACAAACAAGTTTGCACTGTATGGAAGGACAATTTTTTTGTCAGAAAGCATTGAGAAAACTGTAAGGTTTCTCCCTGAGTTAGTAAAAAGAAACAAAGAAACGTTTCTTCTGCTTTCAGCAGTATTAGAATGCAATTCTTAAATTCCAGACAGTTTTTGTATCTTTATATATAGTATTTAGAAAATTGTAAAGACCTTTTTGAGGTCTTCAGCCTCACAAAATTCTTAACCTAGTGAAAGTTAGGTTCAAATCTTCAGAATTTTTGTATTCTTTCTCTCTGACTTCCCCTCCCCCCAAGGATTAAGGTATAACTCTAGTTCTTTTGAGCTGTGCTGGATGAGTAGCTGTTAAGAATGAGCTAGTACAAGATCAGTAAGAGCAGAACACCTGTATCCTATAGACCTCCTTAGATCATGAACTGAAGTGAGTTCAGCAAATTTGAGGTGTTTCAACATGTTTCTATCACCATGTCTTTAACCTTTCTATTGCTATTATCAAATACGCCAGTGTTACAAGCTGCCTTCTGAATTTGATAGCTAGAACCCAAAGTGTAAAAAGTAGCAAAGGATTAAAAAAAACCTAAACCAAACCAAACTAAAACAAAGAAAGAAAGAAACCAAACCAACAAAAAACCCCCCCAAACTTACAAACAAAAAACACATCAAAAGGAACCCCAGAGAAAACACCTTGAAGCCCTAGAAACATTTTAGCAAATACCACATCTGTTCATACCTACAATGCACAGATCAAAGAGGAAATAGCTCTTTTTCTTTCCTCAGAGTTATGAAAAGAATTCCTTAATCTTTACCTATGAGAAGAGAAGAGAAGAAAACCCACGCATGTAATTTTGTCTTCTTCATCCATTCCCTCCATTTTGAGTAATATAACAGACCTTGAAAACTGAAACCATAAAGTCAAGAATTTATCCTTGATACATTGTATACTCAATTTTAGGTTTTCTGTTAGTCTTTTCTTTATGGTAATTGGAAATTACCTTTTTCTGTGTGTGTGTCTGGTATGGTCATTATGCTTAAAAACAGAAAAGAGAAAGAAGCATCCCTTAAAAGGAGGTCTGTCTCCCAAAGAAAGATCTAGGAAATCATATGTTACACACTGCACTGAATTATGTTTTAGCTGCAAATATCATTAGGAACTAACACCTTTTAAACCAAATGTGTTAATCAATTTTTTTTTCACCAGTTGTGAAAAAGAAAATAACACACCTTGTGACTAAGGAAGATAAAGACACTGTGTGCATTTGCAGGAAATATTTTACAGGAGGAAAAACAACTCAGAAAATGGCACATCATAAGATAAGAGAAGTATCACATCGACAGTTTTATCTTTTCCTGCTACACCCACTGCTTTTCCTGCTAGCTCACATTCTCACACTTGCATCTAGTGAAATCTGTACGTAGCAATTATTTTCTACATAGTCATAATGTCAGTTGATGGTACAAATGCTGTCAATTTATCAGTAGGCAGTTATGACAGATCCATATGTATCAATGTGAAAATCAGACCATAAGAGAGCCCTTTGTGTTGAAAGGATAAGGGCTCCACTATTACACAGCTACAAGAAATAGAATCTTTTAAAGTGAATAATCCTCTTCGAAGTTTTTACTCAGTAAAAAGATAGGAGTTACAAGGTTAAAAAAAAAAAATATACTGCCCAGGCTTTTTTTATTGTTTAAGGGGTTTTTTTGGTCAGTTGCTTTTTTTTTTTTTTATATAGGATTTGATAAGGCATGCATCCATGGACTTGTGAATTTCAATGCATTTACTCATCTCTACCTCTTGACAGGATTAATTTATAGTAGTACCTACATTTCCTTACAGCTGAAAGATTGGTACCAATATTTTACTATACATGTGAAAAAATGGGCAGGACATGGACCAGAAAAAAAAAAAAAATTAATAGACTAATATTATTTAATATTTGGAAATCCTAGTTTACTTGGACAGGTACAAAATCTTTCAAATTTGGCAAAGAAGCTTTAAACCATATCAGGTAAATTATCTTGCAGATAATATTATTGTTGAATATGTCGTAGCCTGTTTTGGTTTCTTGTTCAAATTTTACAGTGAGATAAGATCAAAGCTTTTAACAGGTTGCAGAAACATTTCATAGGTTAGATTACAGCAATCAGACAACATCTTCTATAAGAAGAGTGATGCTATAGACCTACTTGCATCTTCAATGGTACTTAAATATGAGAAGCAACATTATAATTTCTGATGATAAAAGATGGAAAAATGTGAACAGTTGTAATAAATTAATGTCCTTTTTTAATAGTAAAATTTAGGGTATTTTTGTACTTAAAATGAAAAATACTTGAATAATGATGCAAGTTTTGGCCTATAATTGGAAAAGATTAAGGAAGTTATAAGTTCTCTGTCCTTTTGCATCTTCTTTCCTTATCAAGAGATAGGCTATGAAATGGAGTAGACTTTCCAGACTCTTCCTGTTCTTGTGTATGTCACAAAAATCATCCCAATATATCTGTTATCAGTTTGCTGCAGCTTTCCTAAATACAGTAGTTCTCTATTTTTGCAGTTTCCAGTTTTATATTCTGAGTGTCAGGAACTCTGTGTGCTCAGCCTTAACTTCCAGGAATGGTTGTTCCCTTCTCTGTGGTAGCTTTGTAGTAAATGCAGAACAGAATAGAATTCTTCAATGTTTTCCTCAATCACCATGTAAAGAGAAACACTTGTGTCAGAAGACTTCTGCTGCCCTACCTCTTCTCCTGCCTGAATATAGTTTTATTCTTTCTTCATTTGTTCTTTTTTAAACCTATTCTTACCCTTGATTTAACTAGGTACATATAATTTGGCTGCAATATAACTGGAAGATTGATTTTCTCTTGCACTTATACATGCAGAGATTAGTATCTCAGATGTATAAAAATGATCCCAGTTACCCTTGAAAAAAAGATACGGAGCTTTACAACTTGAAGGCCAGGCAAATGATGATGGAGATTCATCCAATGAGTCACTCAGTCCTTGTCACTCACCTCCATGCCTTAGGACTTCTTTAGTTAAGAAGAAAAGGAGGGTAATTGTAGTGGGCGACCCTCTTCTGAGGGGAATAGAGGGGCCCATTTTACAACTGGACCCATCACAGAGGGAAGTCTGCTGCCTCCCTGGGGATCAGGTTGAGATGTAAAAACAAAACTCTCTGGTCTGGTGCAACCCTTTGATTATTACCCTTTGCACGTCATCCAGGTTGTCAATGACAAGATTTCAGAGAGAAGTCCAAAGGCTATTAAAAAGGACTTCAAGGTATTCGGGTGACTGGTTTCAGGTTCAGGTGTGCAGGTGGTGTTTTCATCAATCCCTCAAGTGTCAGGGAAAAATACTGAAAAATGATGGAAAATACACCTGACCAACACATGGCGCAGGGGCTGGTGCCACCATTGAAATTTTGGGTTCTTTGATCATGGTGAAGTTTATATGGTACTGGGTCTGTTTGCAACAGATGGAGTACATTTGTCTCAAAGGGGGGAAAGTAGTCCTCAAGCCCTGATGGGGCTTCTTGAGAGAGCTTTAAACTAGGCTCGAAAGGGGAAGGTGATAAAACCAGGCTCACTAAAGATGAGCCGAAGGATGGTCTTCTGTCTGCTGTCCCATTTGAGATGGGAAATGGAGACAAATGTGACAACAAGAACATAGGGCTCACTAATAGGTTGCTAGCCATGGAAGTGGCTGGGAATGGTCAACTTCCAAAAGTGAAAACTAATTGCTTGACTCCCTTTCTGAATTGCTTATATACCAATGCACAGAGCATGGCGAATAAGCAGGAGGAGGTGGAGATCTGGGTTAGCTTGCATGGCTATGATATAATCGCAATCACTGAAACATGGTAGGACAGCACTCTTGACTGGAATGTGGTCATGGATGGCTATGTCCTTTTCAGGAAAGACAGGACAGCAAGGCAAGGTGGTGGAGTTGCTCTTTACATAAGAGAGCAACTAGAATGTATTGAGTTCTGTCCAGGGGTGAATAAGGAACGAGTTGAGAGTTTGTGGGTACAAATTAAGGGGCAAGCTGGCATGGGTGATACTTTTGTGGGTGTCTATGACAGGCCACCAGATCAGGACAAGGAGGTTGATGAGGCCTTCTAAAGGCAACTGATAGTAGCCTCTCAATTACAGGCCCTGGTTGTCATGGGGGATTATAACTTCCCTGATATTTGCTGGAAGGCCTATTCAGCCAGCCAGTCACAGTCCAGGCGGTTCCTCCAGTGCATTAATGATAACTTCCTGATGCAAATGGTGGATGAGCTGAAAAGGAGAGAAGCACTGATGGATCTTATTCTCACTAACAAGGAGGGCCTGGCTGAAGTGGTGAAGGTTGAAGGCAGCTTTGGTTGCAGTGACCATGAAATGGTGGAATTCAGGATCTCATGTGGCAGGAACAGAATACGAAGCAGAATGACAACCCTGGACTTAAGTAGGGCCAACTTTGGCCTTTTCAGGCAATTGCTAGCAGAAATCCCATGGGACAGGGTACTAGAAGAAGAGAGTCTACAGATCATGGAAGGAGGCGCTGGCCAATTGGAAGGAATATAAGACTGTTGTCAGAGGATGTAGGGAGGCAACTAAGAAAGCTAAGGCCTCCTTGGAATTGAACCTTGCAAGAGAGGTCAAGGACAAGAGAAAGGGCTTCTTCAAATACATTGCAGATAAAACTAACACTAAAGGCAATGTAGGCCCACTGATGAATGAGGTGGGTGCCCTGGTGAAAGAGAATAAAAAGAAGGCAGAGTTACTGAATGCCTTCTTTGTCTCTGTCTATACTGCTGGAGGCTGTCCTGAGGAACCCCAGACCCATGATGCCCCAGAGGAAGTTGGTTGATGAGGAGTGCGTTAGGGACCAATTAAGAAATCTGGACAACCATAAATCCATGGGTCCTTATGGGATCCACCCATGGCTCCTGAGGGAGCTGTTGGAAGTCATTGCAAGGCTACTCTCCATCATCTTTGGTAAGCCATGGGGAACTGGAGAAGTGCCTGAGGACTGGAGGAAAGCAAATGTCCCTCCAGTCTTCAAAAAAGGGCAAGAAGGGTGACCTGGATAACTATAGACCAGTCAGCCACATCTCCATCCCAGGAAAGCTGATGGAACAACTTATCCTTGGCATTGTCTCTAGGCATATCAAGGATAAGAGGGGCAGTTAACATGGCTTCACCAAGGGGAAGTCATGCTTGACCAACCTGATAGCCTTTTATGAGGACATAACCAGGTGGATAGATGATGGTAAAGTAGCGGATGTGGTTTATCTTGATTTCAGTAAACCATTTGACACCGTCCCCCACAGCATCCTCACAGCTAAACTGAGGAAGTGTGGTCTGGATGATTGGGTAGTGATGTAGATTGTGAAATGTTGAAGAAGGCAGAGAGTTGTAGTCAATGGGACAGAGTCTAGTTGGAGGCCTGTATCTAGCGGAGTCCCTCAAGGGTTGGTACTGGGACCAGTACTATTCAGTATGTTCAATAAGGGAAAGGGACTTGGGGGTTCTGGTGGACAGCAGGATGACCCTGAGCCAGCAATGTGCCCTTGTGGCCAAGAAGGCCAATGGCATCCTGGGGTGTATTAGAAGGGGTGTGGTTAGGAGGTCGAGAGAGGTTCTTCTCCCCCTCTACTCTGACCTGGTGAGGCTGCATCTGGAATATTGTGTCCAGTCCTGGGCCCCGCAGTTCAAGAAGGACAGGGAACTGCTTAAGAGAATCCAGGGCAGAGCCACAAAGATGATTAAGGGAATGGAACATCTCCATTATGAGGATAGTCTGAGGGACCTGGGTCTCTTCAGCTTGGAGAAGATAAACTTGGACTGAAGGGTGACCTCATTAATGTTTATAAATATCTAAAGGGTGAATGTCAGGGGGATGGAGCCAGGCTCTTCTTGGTGATGTTTAATGATAGGACAAGGGGCAATGGGTACAAGATGGAACATAGGAGGTTCCATGTAAACTTAAGGAGAAACATTTTCACAGTGAGGGTGAACACTGGAACAGGCTGCCCAGGGAGGTTGTGGAGTCTCCTTCTCAGAAGGCATTCAAAACCCTCTTGGATGCATTCCTGGTGTGTGACCTGGTCTAGGTGATCCTGCTTTGGCAGGGGGATTGGACTAGATGATCTTTTGAGGTCCCTCCAATCCCTAACATTCTGTGATTCTGTGATACGAATCATCTTCCATTTTGAAATATATTCTGTCATTTATACACAAAAAGAAAAAGATAGGAAGAAAACCAAAACCTTAGACAATGGGGCCAATATAACTTTTTGCTTTACAGAGGAAGATAGTTAATTCAGTATAATTCTGTGCAAATATAGAACTATCTCATCAAGTACAAATGAGTGTGTGCTGTGTGCTCTGAAGAGGCTCATTCTTTTAAAAGTTATTAAATAATTGGGTTCACAAGGAAAGAAACAAAAAATATAAAAGTAATAAATTGGCAGCACAACAGTGAATCTGAATGCTTTTCATTTCACTGCAGTAGTCCCATTGACTTCAGTAGGATTTGACTAGAGTCAAATGAAAAAAAAAATCTCCTATGCCAGGAACAAGTTCAGTTCACAAACACACAGCATGCAAGTATGTTTGACAGAAGAAATCTGATCAGCAGGAAATAAGTTTAGAAAACAGCTGTGGCTCTTTAAACATTCTAAATATTTAAAGAACTTTCCCATTTAGATAAGTCAAACCAGAAATTCCTGAGTCTGCACTATTGTGCTTGCTGTTTGCTTTTTCTTTTTCCCTCGTGATGATCAGGGACCACCTTCAGTATTACCTTAGAGACAATATTTTTATAAAAAACCTAACTTATGCTGCATTTGGGGAAATGAGTCAAGGAAACAGTTGAAGAACAAGGAGCATACTGCATCTCAGTGATTCCCAGCTGTTGTTCACAGTGCTGGGAAATACTGTCAAAAAAACACCATTAAAGACAGTGATAAACTTTAGTCAGTTGCAGCTACAGATTTAGGAATCTTTCTTATGTTCTCAATATCATCTCAAGTATTTACTACTTGGTGGTGCAGCAGTCATACAGGTCTGCCATATTCATGTATACTGCCTGGAGGAGTCCACACTGACACTGGTGGGATGAAGACAACCTTGACTGCAATGTTGACTGCAATGTTGACTGCATGACTTAAGCAATGTGCCCTTGTGGCCAGGAAGGCCAATGGTATCCTGGGGCACATTAAGAAGAGCGTGTCCAGCAGATCAAGGGAGGTTTTGCTCCCCCTCTACCCTGCACTGGTGAGACCTCACCTGGAGCATTGCATCCAGTTCTAGGCTCCCCAGTTCAAGAGAGACAGGGATCTGCTCCAGAGAGTCCAATGGAGGGCTACAAGGATGATTAAGGGACTGGAACATATGCCTTATGAGGAAAGGCTGAGACACCTGGGGTTTTTTAGTCTAGAGAAGAGAAGACTGAGAGGGGATTTGACAAATGTTTATAAATATATGAGGGCTGTGTCAAGAGGAAAAGGACAGCCTCTTCTCACTTGTGCCCTATGATAGGACAAGGGGGAATGGATATAAGCTGGAGCACAAGAGGTTCCACCTCAACATGAGGAGGAACTTCTTTTCTGCAAGGGTCACAGAGCACTGGAATGGGCTCCCCAGAGAGGTTGTGGAATCTCCTTCTCTGGGCATTTTCAAAACCCGCCTGGATGCGTTCCTGTGTGACCTGTGCTAGACTATATGATCCTGCTCTGGCAGGGGAGTTGGACTTGAAGATCTCCAAGGTCCCTTCCAACCCCCGACACCCTGTGATACCTGTGATACTTGTGATAACAGACAGGTTGCCTTTTACCTTGTTTTCCCCGTAATGCTCCTGAACCTCTATGCTAGTAACTAACTGATAAAAACCTTATGTGATAAATACTGTTTTTTAATTCAGAAGGGCTTTTACATATCAGAAAAGTCAAAACCCGTAGTAATCACTGGTGAAAGCAAAATGTTCCAAGAAAATTTTATTGGAAAAGTGTATTGAATAATATTTTTGTGAATTATTTAAGAGTCATCTAAAGGCAGTATTATAGAAATGTTCCAGAATAGCTGTACTTTCTTTAGATAATTGTAAATAAATTTGCTAGGACATTTATTTGTATCTTTGTTAATTTTTTTTTTAAGGCTGATAAACATTGTATCTGACAATATGTACTTTACTATTAATTTACTATATGTAAGAACTGATTCTTATTCTACTTCATTCATTTCAGTATTTTGGAACATTTTATCAAGATGTACTTTGTGACAATTGTTATCATGTGGTTATCAGGGATATCATATCAAGATTTACATTCCTTTCTTGTTACAGTATAGAACAAAATGCGTTATCTGTACTCCTTAAATTTAAATGTGTATCTGACAGAGCTAACACTTCCTTTTTTTTTTTTTTTTCCTATCAGATGGAAAATGCAGCCTTTGTTTACATAGAAGTCCTCTAAGAATTGTAACCTGAAGAAAGTTATCCTATGCTGTTGCTAACATGTTACCATATTTAAACAATGATTTGGTATTTGACCAAAGGGGAATATTGCATAAAATAAATAGTGGGGTTTTTTTCTACAGTATGAGGGCAATTAAGTATCTCAGCAGGAAGCACACTGAAAATGAGATGTGTAGAACCATCTAACCAATATGGCAACTTAGGATCCTGTGTTAGAAATCACAGTTCTTTACAGTTCCCCTTCTCAGAGCTGCTTCTTCATTCACAGAATTGTTTCCTGAGGACAAGTAGTCAGAAGCATTTTTTGGAAAATGGAGTAGAACCAGATGTCATTTCCCATCAAAAGTCACAGGTGTCTGGAAGAACTTCCTTATCTCAGAAAAAACAAACTCTTTCTGGTCTTCTAGGATCTGGACTACAGTGGAAATTCAGAAACTGCCATTACCTTTCTTTCCTACCTCTGAAATACTTAGCTAGCATGGCATGCAAAGAAGCCGTGCCAATGTGCTCTTGTGTTGGGAAAAGCACATATTGAGCAGGTTGACACCTATTTGCCTATTCTCAGTGTGTTCAGCTAGATCTTGTGTTCAGCCAGCGGTTCAACCACATCCTTAACTCCTTGCTCCTCTCCCTTTTCAGTTGCTCCTGTGTTCTGAAAGCCAATTTAAACCTGATAGTCTCTTTCTGGAGTGTACTCTTTTTTTTTTCCTCTTCAGACCAGTCTCATACTGCTTTAGCCAAGCACCCTCAGTACCAGGTCACTGCATGTTGTTGTTGGGCACGGAGAACAACAATTAGTTGTTTGTGCACACATAGGAAAAATATTGATTACTGGAAAGAAGCACTCAATTGTCTTCATGATTTGCCCTTTCTCAAGACTAAAAGTGCTATTCTGATCATTATTTCTCCGCAACAGATCTCTGAACAGGGATAGTTTGTAGTGGTATATTTCTTCTTTAATACTAATTCTGAATAAATTTCAATTGTTTTAAGCCAATGATTGTTAAAAGCAGAACAATCTCCCAGAACAACTCAAGTTATGCACTGTGATTTCTTTTATAGCTATCTTTATTTATGGATCATCTGTTAATTTCTTTTTCTTTGTCATTGTCATTGTCTTTTTCTTTTTTGATGATGATATGATTTACTTAGAAAAAAACAATAAACTTCAAGAAGCACTGAATACTTGATCCTGTTACAAGACTTTACACTGCTTTTTCTGTTCTGATATATTGCAGGACTTGCCCAATTAAGGTGAATGAAGAAATGAAAGGGAGAACACTTCTCTGTGCCTCACCCATACAGGAGTACAGAAGTACTAAATATTAATAAGCACTAAGTATGTGAGCTGTAAGAACTGTTCACAGAGAGGCAAGTGTCATTTATATGTATACATCTCATCAAGAATTTCCAATTCTTTTGTAGAACTTAAAGAGGAATTAAAATGCTTCTTTCTATTTTATTGAATTACTTAATGACTGCAGGTAATAGCAGTAAGTCCTTGCCAGATGATGATTCACTAATTATTAGGCTTTGGAGACTCTGTTTAGTGTTGGATAATGTTGCTCCAGGCAGAAAAAACCGTCATATATTCTATCCTGTTTGGTTTATAGATTAAATACATCAGAACTGTTACTTCGGAATTTTTGAAAAAAATTATTCCAAAGGAGAGCTGTGGTGGTTAAGAATTATGCTGGAGGGATAGCATGTGGGTCCTAGCACACTGAAGATCCATCACCAGAGTATTGCTCTGCTTTTTGATTTTTGCAGGTCTGCCAGGGATGGATTTACAATTATTTATGCTCAGGGCATGGAGGAAAAACAGAAAGTGAAAGAGAAAGAAGATGTTGAGTCATTGACAGAGGGAAACATGGATATTTCTTTTTTCTGGTGAATCTGTAGCATGCAAAAAGAGTAAATTATAAAAAAATTATGCAAGTCATAAATCTGATAAACAGGAGTCATCTTTTTCCAGTGGATCAATCTCTTTCAATTTGAGTCCTATTTCCATCAGAGATATAAAAGCTAAAATGCACCACTGTGAAACATTAATTCATTCTAAAAGAGTCAGAAAAGAAAGTGCTCTTCCTCCCTTCCAGAGAGAGGGGAACAACAGGGCTGAACAGGTGCTCAGGTGGATATTTGCCCTCAGATGGGCAGCTTGACTGAAAAAATAATAGAAGTCATTACATACATTCTGTGAAAACAGCTGAGGAGATACTTCTTTTCAAGGAAAACATAAATATCATTCTGATTATAATGAATATGTAATCAGTTTATGAGAAGAAAAAAAGCAAAGATGAGAACTTTAAGGTTCTTTTTATCTACTGGCCCTGAGGTAATTTATTTGTTAATATAATGATAGTCTTGGTTTCTATTACTAACTTAATGAACCTGAATGCTTTCAACAATTCTTGCAATTGTTTTCAAATTTAATGTTTCTTTCTGTTCAAAAGAAGAACATGCTCACAAAACTATTAGAATCAAAAGGAGTAATATTAATGCTATAGTTTTACATTAGTAATTAATCCAAGTTCTTCATGTTGTATTTAATAATTAGCAACTGTAAACTCAATTACTATTTAATTAGTATTTTCTTTACTTTTTTGTTGTTGTTGTCATTTAAAACAAACTGCAATGCCTAGATTCTTGAAATATGTATATTTGATATTTAATAAAATTTAAATTTAAAAAATCTTTATACATTCTCAGCAGAAGAAGTAAAGAAAAATAAAGGAAAATATAAATATACAAGAAAAATATACAACAAGGAAAACAAAAAAAACCCAAGGAAATGTGTTGTTATTTAGAAGTGTTCAACAGCAAGTCTTAGTCTGTTTGTCCTCTCCAGAACAGAAAATAAACAGTGGAAACAGTCTTGTGCTGATCCAGGAGAGTAAAACATGTGTCCCTGAAGTTTCTGTAGACATTTCCATGTTCTTGACTCTCTTGACTTTGCCCAGAGGTGCTAGATGACCTAGATTCCCTAGTTTAATTAGGATCTATTGAAGATTCTTTGCTAATAAGAAGTTTTTAGTTCTTATTAGATATATGCTACAGTAACTGCTGGTGCAACTCTTTTAAAAAATATGTGGGTTTTTCTCCCCCCTCATTACTGAAATAAGAAGACAGAGGAATTCCTCAAACATTAAAAAAATGTCCTAAACTGGAAATAAATCTGCTAGATAATAAGACAAAATTAGAAGAAACCAAATATTTCTACTCAGCATGATAGTTTTCAGATATTAGTCATCTGTAATCAGAGTACTCTTCTAGTCTGATATGCACAGATATTTACCAGATCATGTACACACAGTCAGCAACATTGATGCTGTATACGTGCTACAATGAGAAATGAAAAATCACACTGAATAGTTAACAGCCATCCTCAGTTTTTGCCATATTAGCACATACATTTACAATTGATCCCTGCATAATATTTAACTGGAACACATATATTTTGAATGATACACATTGAAGTTTTCCAAAACAAGAGAATTTAAGTTAACTCTATCAATTTTACCATCATCTTATTATTTGCTACCTACCAAGAGAACCCTCCGGAGTTTTGCATGCTGCAACAGGAAAATTATTTTAAAATCAACACTCCTGAGTGTAGATGAGTAATTAGAACTGAATTCTTGTTGCCAGAATTTGCATCCAGAGTGATTTTCACAGGAGAAAACCCTGATCCAACAATGTTTTACTCATAGCATCCAAAACAGACATAAATGTCTATGAGTGATTTGGATGAAGAAATAAGAGAAAAAAATAATGCATAAATTAAGTAAGAATACATCAAAGAAGTCGCTCATGCTCAGTTGACTTGTATTTGATTCAAATCAGGTGGCCGTCTAGGTCTTGGGTTTTTTGTGCTATGTATGAGGCTTCAATTATTTGTAAGAACAGCTTTGGACTCCTCCCTCAAAGAACTCCTTCAGAGGGAAGGTCCTTTAAAGATACTTCATTAAGAAACACCTTCAGAAACAGACCTCTAAGCACATCCTTTGTTCTCCAGTTCTCAGTCCCTCCCTTCCTGCAAACTGAGTACCTCTGCTCACCAACCTTTGCTCTGAAGATTTCTGTAGTTTGAGACATATTCAATCTTTCAACCCTAAACCATTTTCTTTATTCAGAAGACAGTCTGTCCTTTCAGTTAAAAACTAAGATCTGCTTTAGTTCCTGGTAGATGCAAAAGTTTATTTGTCAGACTTGGAGTCATGTGTACATAATAAATAACTGTATCAATAAGGGATAAAAAGTTCTTCTTCCCTTTGCAGAGTTGCCTTGGCTGTAATGTGTTCTCCTCCAGATCACCACACAGTCCATCCGACCATTAATATATGTATCAGACAAGCTTCTGAATTGGATAAGGATTGCTAAACATAGGCTGTTGACCGAGACTAAAAGGGAATGTAACTAACTATATTGGGATGGCCATGTGTTTGATGTGAGAGATTCCCAGCTTCTTTCTCTTTAACACACCACTACAGTAATGCATACCTTTGTTTCCTCAAGAAATTATATTGTTATACTAAAGAGGATGTAAGCCAGAACAGGTGGTATGGCAATGCAGGAAAGGAAAGAGGAAGACTCTTTGCAGGCCCAGCATAACCATGGCTACATGATGTTTCCTCATGTAAACACCTCATGTATTTTTCTTGGTTTTTCTTTTGCCTCCACCCCTCACATTTGTTTCTGAACTGACTTGCCATGTATGGTGCTTAGTTTTTTGTATTTTTAACTGTTTTCTTTTTTGACGGTTGATGGGAAAACCAGTATGGCCACCTGTTTTTTCCTGTTTGGTTTTGGTATCTATATTAGCTTATTTTCAATTATATACTTTGTTTCTTTATAAGGCTGAGTTGATACTGCCACTGAGTGAGTGGCCACAATCTGGAGTTCTGTGTGCAGCTTGAACCAGGCTGTGTTGCTGTCATTGCCTAGAAGACCAAAACAATATAGGAAGGCATAGTCCTGACTCCAAAATAGGTGAAATGTCTCATCAATTTTTGAAAGGTTATGCAAAATGCTACTATTAGAC
>JANIJG010012371.1:63315-88687 GCA_024611175.1 Megaceryle torquata
AGGCATAGTCCTGACTCCAAAATAGGTGAAATGTCTCATCAATTTTTGAAAGGTTATGCAAAATGCTACTATTAGACTACTCAGTTTCACAGTACTTGGCCAACTAAATGAGCAGTTTATCTTGATGCTGCAAGAGCTCAGGACCCAGTCAAGGGTGTTTGTGGTTCTTGGTTGTGCAGAACCGTGACATTTGCAGGGGTTGTGATGGCTATGTTGTGCTATCCACACTGAAGAGTTTACACATGATTCACAGATGTCTCTGGGGGAAAGAAGGTCCCATTCTATCCATGTTTGAAGAACCTTGAACTATGGAAGCATAGCCATTATGAATTTATCTGCACTGAGGGTTCACTGCAACTATAAATCTACAGAAGCAGCTATCTCTAGGAGGGCATTATCTTTCAATACCACTTTGTACATTGCCACCTTGCTTTGCAACACTGGTGTTGTGAGAAGCAAATGAACTGTAAGCATGGTATATGCTAGGGAGGTCTTTAGGCACAGAGACATATGATATGCTAAGTGTGCTTACTTGCATTGGTCCCAGAATCAGAACTCATTCTCTGGAGCTGGCTATTACCATGCTGTAAACATTAATTGGTTGTTGTGTTCCTCATATCATCAAGTTTCTCATCACAAGCAGAACCTCCCCTTTAACCTTTTTTTTTTTCTTTTTTTCAGTAGGGAAGTCCAGTTTTACTGGGGCTGTGCTCTGTTTATATTCTTCTTGCAGTTATCAGACAATCCTTTGTCAAATCTTCTTTTTGCAATGCTTTTTTATTATATGAAACATTTTGATTTCTGATGTAGGACAGTGGACACAAAAGGAAAAAAAAAAGACAAAATGAAAATGACAAACACACTGTGACCAGTGCTAGACTTTTGCCACTGATCATAAAAGAAAAAGATTGATTTCTGGCTCAATTACTCAGGTGACCTAAATATTAATACAGTTGGGAGTCTGGGTAGGTGGGATCTCCTGGACTACAGGAGATTGTAGTAGTAAAGTACTTTTGTCTCCAGGGAATAGAAAGCTAGATGAATTAATGAATGATCAGTTGCATTCTCCTACTGTCATCTGTTACTATCCATCCTGTTTTTCAGTCTTCACTTCATTGTGTTTTGATGATACCTGTCAATATAGCCAGTGATTGCTGTGTTTATTGAATATAAAAGGATTATAGTGAAACATTATGACACATTTCTTCCATTTGTTATCAGCCTGGCAGGTTGCAGAGGTGAAACAAGTTTCAGCTACTTTGTGGTCCATGGCTTTATTGGCCAGTTTATGACTGCTTATGTCTATACTGTTCGAGGTTGCAAATTCTTGCTGTTGCCATTCTTACTATTAAAGGAAATCAGAATTATATGCTGAAAATTGTATTGACATCTCTGACAAACAAATGTGGCCTGGCCAACATCACAAAACAACCTCTCTGATGTCATTCTTGAAAGAGTTATCACTCTGCTAGACTTGGATGTTGCTGATCTCATACAGGTCTTTTGTCTAGTTTCATACTAGCAACTCACGTGCTGAAGTCAAAACTACTATTGACAGCCACATGCAACATGAATTGTTTTTTGGTCACTCAGTTAAAACTGCCAAAATTGTTGTGACTGTACTCAGAGGTTGTTATTAAAAGTAAACTGCCATGTAGAGAGAGCAGTGTAACACATTACAAAGCCAACGGCAGGGTGCAAAAATGATTTTAACTTCTTGCAATCCACTTACCATATACAGATGCCTCTTTCTCCATAGTGATGAAAAAAACCTGGCATTGATCCTTCTGGACAGACAGCCTCTTTAAATAGTAACAGCACATTCTTGATTAAATTCCTTAAGAAAAAGGAATAAAAAGAGCACAAGAAATGTGAGCAATCACAGCAGAACAACTCATTTGCTGAGACTGAGTTGTCTGATAACTACTGACTGATGTGTGTATGGCTATCACAGCCGAGCTCACCTACTCCATCTTTTCTTTGTCCTTGTCCCTAATGTACACTTTCAATCCTAAACTCACTGAGCACAGCAGAGCATTAAGAAGGATATTATCTAAAGTGTATTACAATTAAAATAATCAAATACAGATAAATTGATTTGTATCATATTCTTAAAAATTATAAATCTACAGGACATGAATGCAAAGTGAGAAAATGTATCAGGCCAAGGTCTGCTCATTCATAATGTGTATTTATAAATAACTTTTATTTCAGATGAACAGTCATCTTTCCTGTCTCTTTTTTATGTGTAGAAAGATTTGTGCTATCAAGAGATAGTTATATTTGATTACGCACAAACTCCTTTTGAAGTATATTATAGTGACTTGTCTCTCTGCTTGTATCACCCAGTATGACTAATATCATGTTATCTTAAATCCTACTTGCTGTCAGATAGAAAGGACACCATGCTTCTATTTCATTGTCCATGTTCTTGACAGTCATCTCATATGGCCGTATCTGTAACGTATTTATCAGTTTTACTAACATTATCTGTTTTCCTACATATGCTTTGGATTGCTACAATAACAAATGCAAAAATTAAATCAAATTACCATTTCATACAAGACCATATGCAAAATGGCAACTCTTACTGAATCAGTCTTCACTTTTTCAGCTATGCAGTTTGAAATATTTTCAGTAATTTCAGTTATTCTCAACTGTGGTTTTTTTGGTAATAAGAACTTCACTAGGAGTAGGGTCAGGATTTTTGCCTTAGTAAGAGATAAAGAAAAACATAAGTTTTGAGTCAGGGAAATTATTCTCAAACACAAAATAAATAAAAAGAAAAAATTACTCTAATTATTTTCCTGTTTCATACAAGTTAATCTTTCCATGTTTCTTGACAGGGAAATCTGCAGGATGCTAATGAGAAGAGGGAATTAATTTATTTATTTTTTTATTTTTATGCCAAACTCTTGCTTGGAAATGGAAAACACTTACTTTCTAGGTGACATTCATTTTTCTAAACATATGCAACTAGTGTAACTTCAGGCAACATAGGGCTTCCAGTCTGGCCTCTAAAATGTTTTAGAAAGTTGCCATAGATCACACATTGTATCTGCTAGGTTCATATAGAGGACATTTAGACATCCAAGGTGATTCTAGTTGGTGCAAATTATCAGCTTTCATAAATTAAACCAGCTGTGAGATTGCCTCCAACTCACAGAACTGGAAAGAGAGGGGACAATCTTCATAGTTTACTCACTTTGGGTTGGTAGAGTATTGCTCTGACACTGAAAGATATATATATTCAGCTATTGACATGCACTGAAGAACAAAGAAAATCTGTTTAATTTACCCCTTCTCCTATCAAGAACTTTTCTTTAGAGTCTTTATGTTTTCCTAATATGCACAAAGGCTTCGGGTTTGAAATACAATGAAATATACACATTTTCATTACAAAACAGACATAGATTACGAAGGAAATTTAAGGATACTGTACCATCATCAGATTATAATCTGAGTACCTCATTAAACTACAAGATCTGAAGTGTTAGATTAGAACATTTTCTCTTCTTAAACCCTGTTACACAGTTTTGTATATTTAAATGTAGAAGAACTTCAAATCTTACAGTGGAAAGGGAGCAATTTACATGTCTACAAATATGATATTCTTTTACCTGTGCATCAGAAGGTTATTGTCTTAGTGAAGAGATATTTTTACTTCTATATCTCTGAATAATAAAAATTGTAAAGATAAATAAGATCTATAGCTTTTTTTTTTTTTTTTTTTTTAGCCAGCAATACCAGATCTCATACAGTGTGCAAGGCAAATTACATTGTTACAGTGTACTATGCTTAAACCCACCTGGGCTGCTTTCCAGAAGTGCTAGAAGTATTGGAATTGCACTAGCATACACAGCTTGAAGCTGAACTTAGGTTTGAACTCCATCATACAGAAATTGCTTTGAAAAAAAGAAAACTATAGGCTACTACAGGGAAGAGCATAACAAAACTTTGTACTAGTTTCTTTTCTTTGTGTTACTGCTTTGCAGCTGTAACAAAGGACAAGTCTAATTTTCTTTTCTTTGTGAAGTGTAACTTTGGAATTTGGTAAAGTTATAACTTCTTCACAGAAATCCAAGTAACAGAACAAACTTCAGACTTCAAATTAAAGTCAGTGGAAGAAAACTGATTGCAAAATGGCATGTGCAGCATATAAAATATCTGCAGTGTTTGGGGTTAAAACCAGGGGCATTGTTACTAAGACATCAATATTCAAGTGAAATATAATGAATGTAATATCTGACTCTCTTTATATCTTCAGATTACCTTAGTGTTTGCTTTGGTGACCAGCTCCTATAAGAACAAATCAGCTCCAGGATCAATAATTACTCTTTAATAAGTTAGCCTTTAATATATGGACTTAATCCTGTAAGTCCTTGGTGGAGATTTAAAATAAAAATCTCCCTGAGGTGGAAAAGAAAATGGTCTTTATTTAGCTTCTACTGAAGTTGTTTGCTTTGGGTTTTTGTTTACTTTTATCAAATTAGTTCATATCTCAGAACTTGTTTTAACTGAGTATGTTCAGAATATGTCCACATATGGTCTTTAGTGATACATATAGTAATTGCAGAAAGGATCCCCTATAATATAATTCTATCTGAATTCCATTTTCTCTTCTTTCCTTGGATTTATAAAAGTATAAATGAGAACAAAATTAAACTTTGCAGATGGCCATGTCCTCTGCTTCAGTGAAATCATGTGAGTCCTCTCAGAGCTGCACTCCCTGACATGATGTGCAATCCCACTACCTCAGCACTCCCTTGCCTCAAAACAGTCTCTGCAGAATTTCCCTTCACAGGCTAGGTACCTCATGGGGTTTGTGGCAGAAAAGGGAAAAATAAATTAATTATTCTTGTTGACATGTGTGGCCTCAGGACTAGACCTATGTATACACTAACAATAACAAAAAACCCCAATTCTGAAGTAGTTTCATCTCTGTCCAAACTAATTCAGTATCTCTGAAAGAAACCATATGTATAAATTGCCTAAACATGATCATCTAAGAAATATGTTAAAATATTATAGTTTGCACAAAGAAAGTGATTAGGCCAATATTTTAGTCTCTCCTGTTTCTTTAGCACAGACAAAATGAAAATCCCAGTGGAATTCTTACAAATAGTCAAAGAAAAATTATAATAAACACATGTATGTACTCTAGAGTTCAGGTTTCTTTGTCTTGTTTCCTGTAAAACCTTCATGGTAGGTTTCTGCCCAAGGCTGGCTGGAGGGTATAAGCATTTAAGCTTTAGCACAGTTGTTTAAAAATTACTGCAGGGAGACAAGATCATTTCTGAGCTCTGAATGATATGAGGTTCTTGCACACAGGCTTCTGTCTCAAGGTCATTGTTCTCCATTTAAACAGTCAAACAATGATTTTGAACAAAAAATTTGATTTTCTGTTCCCTGCTTGGTGAATGCCAATGGCATTCTGGCTAGGGGGAAAAAAAGCTGAGTAATTTGTCAACTGGAAGAGTGTTCCAGTTAAATTTGAAACATTGGTATGTCATTTCAACACAAAGTAGAGTTTGCAACAGCACATTAATTAACTGGCTTTTTGAAGTTTCTCATTTTAAGTGTCAAAAGTGTGGGACAAACAACCTTGATTTCAATTTTATTCACTTCAGCTCTTACTTCACTTGTGGTCATTAAATAGCCTTTTTGTCTATGTTTCCATTTTAAGAGAATTAAATTGTAGGTTTAATTGAGGATATTAGAATTTGTTTAGGAAACTGGACCTTAATATCCACTTTTTTTTTTTTTTTTTGTAGTAAAAATAGTTTGTTAAATGGTCAGTGCTGCATCTTTTTACCCTAGTGTTTCTTAGCCTTTGTTTTTCTTATATTCACATTTTTATTTCTTCTCTCATCATGTCACAACTGCAAAGATACTGTGCCTTCTTAAGCTCTGTGTTTAGCTTCACAAATAGATACTATGAAGTTTGCAAAAAACATGAGATGTAATAACTGCATCTGTTAATGCTTTTTTAAAAAAAAAAAAAAAAGAAAAAAAAAAAAGAAAAAAGGTACATAGCTGTCAATTACCATATTTTTTCCAGGTAATACCAACTGCAATATATTCAGTGATCCATTTATCTTGCTACTATGTAGTGAATATTTACTTTATAAACAAATAAAGCTACATCTACATTTTGAAAAATAAAATAATAATTTAAAAAAAAAGACACTAAAGGTGAAGCAAATTTTCTTAACCATTAATGTCTAATACAACTAAATCTATACAACTGTATATAGTAGAATTAGATGGCTTCATTTTAGAAGTTAAAAACATTGTCATCAATAGATTGTTGAAGATGTTGTCCAAATTAGAATAATTACTTGCTGTTTAAAGGTAATTTTTAAATTTACAAGCTCAATCTTAAAAAAAAACCAAACCAATTCCCTTGAAAAATAATAACCACTAAGATGATAACTTTAGCTCTGTGTTAACTCAAGTATTTGCCATTTTTTACTACCCCATTCTGGTTAGGTGAAAGGCTTTGGATACTGAAGTATTTACCTTTTCATACATTTTAATGTAAGGGAGATATTAATGAAAATTTAACTTTAGGTATGTAAAAAGAACAAATTTGAGAGCATGACTTTTGCTGTCAAGAAATTATTTGCAGGGAAATGTTTCACACACAAAAGACAGCAGGGCTTTTTAGCAGTGAAATATTTCCTTTATCACCAGAACCTGTGTATCAAACTCCTTTTCTTGACAGCGTCCTAAAAACATAATGCCATTAAGTTTAAATTTACTTGCACTGTACAGTCTGTATCTTCAGACGAAACCTTAATGATATTAGTGATTATTCTGCTGGAATAGTGTAGTATTTAATAACATTCCACATCTGAGATTGTAAAATGGTTTCTAAAATCTTATTGTGCTTAAAATGAATGTACTATGTCATGCTTTCCTTAGCAATCACTTTTAGGGTAAAGTATGGGTCATTAACATTATATGGCCATCAAAACTACATGCTCAGTCTTTCCTTCACCTGTCTTTATGTGAAAAGCTTTTTTGTTTTAATTCCAAAATTCCTATAGAAATGTACACATCCCTGAAAGGCTTACAATACTCTGCTATGTTTTGTAATCATTAACAAAATTTTCCTTTGGTATTTTTCCCCTATGTTGTTTTGAATGTGTTTTACCCTAGTGCTCAGACTTCCAGCTGAGGAGGAGCCTTGGCATTCAGAGAGCACTTCATTGACAGGTAAATGATTTAAAAAAACAGGGAACTTAAATGGTCTTATAAAGAGTCTAGAATAATAACAACATCTTTTATAACAAACGAATCACATAGACATAGTTGTGGTGGTAGAGGAATGTTTAAATGACAGAGAAGTAGTTGCTTACTGAATCACACTGAAGATACCTTAACTGATTTGGAAATACAATTGTATATGGTTAAGTAGTCAGACCAATCATTTTTATATTTCTTTTTTAGAAAAACCACATGTTTATTAAAAAACAGAAGGATATTTTATATATACCATTTTTTTTCCCCCCTAAATAATGGACAGGGGATTAAAAAGAAGAAAAAAAACAAACAAAAAAAACCAAACAAAAACAAACAAACAAAAAAACCCCAAACAACCATCAGGCTTCAGTATATTTAGAAGATAGTTACTAATTCTTTAAACACATACCCTCATAATATTTTTATTGATACCATTATCACAAATAATTATATACAGGTTCTTTTAAAATATTGTTTCAGTTCATAGTTAGGGATGTGTGGATGCCTTTCCATACCAAAGAACATTTTCACTTCAGTGTTAAATATTTAAAGTCCAGAGTTGATTAATGATACTTTTGAGATAGCTACAAAATTCATGTATTATTTAGCCATTATAGGTCATTCAAATGCCCTTTTATATTCAAATATTCCATGTCAATATGTTGATTGTACAGGAAATACACAGAACTTGACTCAAAGCTGGGGAATGTAGTAACTACCAAATTCTGCACTCAGTCAAAAAGACATAATGCTGTATCTAGATACATAATTAATTCTATATTATCTACATTTTAATGAGGGTTTTGTCAAATGAAAAACTGCAAACTCAAAAGTACTGATGGCCCTTGAAGAATTTGTCTCCAGTCATACCTGAATCCAAAGGGCTTCACCATCCAAAAGTGTCAAGGTTCACTGATATAAAACAGGCAAATATGAAAAAATAGGACGTTACAAAATCTTATTTAATTTCATGTTTCCCTTTGTTACAAAGTGCAATGTGTAGGGCCCAATCCAGAATCATATCCTGAGCACATACTATTTGCAAACCTTGAATTTAGAAAATGAAACAAAGAAAAGTTAAAACAAGGATAAATGTCCACAAAATCTTCATGAAAAAATCTCCACAAAATCTTCATGAAAAAGTACTTGCACTCTAGGAAAGGAAGTAGTAGGAAAAAAGTCACAAATTATTTATAGAAATCTTCATGAATTTTTAGCGTCTTCTAGAGATCAAGGAACACAGTTACCCAAGGACAACCAAATGAAATAATGATTTATATCTTGAAATTCTTTTATCCTTTTTAAATTTTTTTTTTTTACATAAGCTAACAAGGAATTTTCCATTGGTTCATTACAATCTTACAGGGATATGCTTCCTGGTGGAAAAACTCTCTGCAACCTTCACAAAAATAATAAAAAGATACTCTAGTTGAGAAAGGGGACTATAAAAAGTCACTTGCCTTCATTGTTAAATATGATTCCTTAGAAAATTACTTTGAAATCATTATGAGGAAATATGGGAGATGGCCCATGTAGTGCAGAAAGAGCTAGTGGAAACTATACAGAACATGACAATGAACTGGTAAAGAAATGGGCTAAACTACCACAGGATATTTGGAAAAAAACCCCCTTATTTTAATAATCCCTTGTGACATTGCCAAACACCAGACATTATTGTGTTTACTTATTGTAAAACAAGTAAAAGTTCATTCTGTGTAACACATCAAAGCTTGCATGACATCATGTCTTTTTTTGAATACATATTTCTATTCATATAATATGAATTTTTGAATTCATATTCTATTTGTCCAAATGGACTTTTCACAAAACTTTGATTTATTGATGTGTAATAGCACTCACAGTATCAGTCCAATCAGCCTCCTGGGCAATAGGCTCTAGGTGGCCCTGCTTAAATAGGTGGATTGGATCCTATACATACTGGACATCCCTTCCAACATCAACCATTCTGTGATTCTGTGAAGGAATAAATCTGAGCTACTTTAGGTGGCTGTCAGAGGATTGGGAATTTACTCGGAAAGGTGCACTACCGGAATGGACAACTGTATATCACAAGGCATTAAAGGTATCACTAGCTGTCTATTTTTATGTAGCTGACTTTTGTCCTTAATATCAGGTTAACTTGTTCTCTGGATACTCTTAAAATTTTCTATAGTGATTGGCCTAGACTTTTAGAATTTTATAGCATAGTAAAGATATTTTAATATATATTAGCACAATTATTTTTCAAAATAAATCTGCAAAATACTTTGCACTAAAAGGCTTTTATATATATATAGGATTTTTAAAATTATTTCCAATATATTTTACTGAAAAGATTATAAAATGTGTCACTGAGAAGTTGTCTAAAATATTTCATTAATTGATGAAATTACAATAGCAACCAAAATTTTTTTTTTTTCTTGAATAGTTATAACTAATTATAGCTAATATTTAGTTAGAAGGAAATTAAAACTTTTTCAGTTGTTATTAACGATCTGTAAGTTTCAGTGGGGATAGAATAATAATTGATAGTTCAAAACTAAAAATATAAATGGCAATATTAATTTCCATAAGCTGTACTATACTACAATCTGTGAAGAAAGCAAAAAATCAGCTACAGTATGTTTAGCACAGTATATTTTCAAAATATTAAGTAATATTTTCCTTAATAACATTACAAGACAGATTAAGGATAGGTGAACTGGATATACAATTAAAACGTAGTAAACTGTGTGTCAACTAGAAACACCAAACTGACTTAATAACATATATTTTTAAAGCTATTTACAAGTTGATTGCTGTAGTTGAAGAAAATGAAGACGGAATGTAAAGATGAGAAGAAAGCAAATGTGTGTGCATCACAGTGTAACTATATACAGACCATAAAAAATTAATCATTATAGCTTTTAGATGTTGTCTTTACACACAAGTGCTTAGGATACCATCACTGAGATTCTGTCATGTTAGAAGTGATTTATCTTTCAATAGGCATAATGTTAGTATTTTATTTGCAAAATAAAGGTTAAAATTATTATTGAAAAATCTTGGTCATCCCACAAACTGTGTAGGAGCTGATCCATTGCATATATCACATAATGGATTTGCATCTCTTTAAGTATTATCTATGCAAGTGAAAATCATGATCATAAAAATAATCTGTGCAGGCAGTTATAACTGATACATTCAACCATGTCTAACTCCTTCTAATAACTAATAATTGTGGGTTGTTTTTTTTCTGAAAATCATATATTAGACTTTTGCCTAGGAAGCTGGACAACATACATTTCTTAGTAATTGATTGAAAACTAAATGATACTTCGTCAAATAACAAGTCAGTAGGGATTTTTATCTGAAGCGCAAAGTGGTTTATGTAAGCTTAGAAGTATCTTCATTCTGAGATACAAGAAATTCCTGACTTTTGGTTTAGTTTTCTAATATAGCTTTTTGTGTTTGAATGATAGACAATAAGAGCAATAACTTTAAAACTAATGGTGTTTGTAGATTTTCTTTATGTCTGCTGTGACTAGATGATACAACTACACTCTTAGAGGAAACAAAATGTCTCAAAATTACTCTAAAACTTAGCTATGTGGCATTGCTATGGATTTTTAATTTAAATACAGATTAATATTTGTAAACATTAAAAGATCTACACCAAGCAATCAAATATTATCCTATCTTATAAAAATATCTTCCTACCACTACTGATGAGGTGGACAGTGCAGGAAAAATATGCATAATGCAACATATTTTTTTCATCTCCTTAGTGTGCCTTAAAAATTATAGCTCAGAGTGGTATATAGGCCAAGTTTGTTTGTAATAATCCAAATAAGAAGTACATATACTCTCATTATGCCTTTCTGAAACAGCTCTAGGTTGAATATATCTTATCTTGAATAAAATGAGAAGTAAAAATATTTGAGAGAGGTGGAGAGTAACCATAGAAATTACCCATGTATTCTCTTCACAGAGGAGGTGTAGATAGATAGAGATGCACAAATAAAAGAGATAGAACAAGGTAATAAAAGTAACTTGGATAAAATAATGCTCCAATGCATATGCACTAACATTGTATCATAACATGACAGACTGATATGGTCTCTGCAATGACTCTCTTTGGAAGGTGGGTAACAGGCTTTGTAGACTCCTATGTGTACACAGACACTCTACAAAGATCTTTTGCATTAAAGATATCAGGGGGTTTATATGCTTGGTAACATTGTTTTCTTCTTGGTTACAAAATGAAGCATGGAATATTTTATTTTCCTTATTACCTCAATACTGGGGTGTTTACCATTGTATATATATAGGAAGATTATAAAATATGGATTAAGGACTACTCCTCTGTCTGAGTAGTGGACTGTAAGTGTATTTCAGTGTAGAAGAGGAGCAATTTTTAATAAGAATTTGCCTTGTGGCTAGCCTGAAGTTGCATATCAGAGCATCACTTAGGGCACACCCCTTGCAGTGGGGTTGCAACATCCCCCAGCATTTAGCTATCTGTGAATCAACCGGTGTGACCTTCTTTACTGGAAAAGACACAGTGTGGATATGCAGACCTAAGGGACTGCAGCAAATTAATAAAAACTTTTTTTTTTTTTTTCTGATGAGTTGCATCTTATGGGAAAGTGTACAGCAAGTTTAACAACAGAGGAGAAAGCAACCTAGAGGAAATAGATAACCAGGCTCCAGAGGACAGAAAAAAAAAAAGTATCTTTGTGCTAATCTCTAATTATGGGAAAAACAAATGTTCTTGTTTCTGTCAGTTCAGTTAAAAAATGGATTTTATAATAAACAAACAAAACAAACACAATAAATTTTTTTTTTTTTTTTTTTTTTTTTTTTTTTTCCTTAGATGATGTTTACCGTGACTGTTTTGGATCCAGAGGTTCCTGAACAAGTACCGTTAAGATCCATGAACAATTGCTGGGTATTTCAGTAGAAACAGATTTGATTTCACGTCTTAAGCTGTGGGCCTTCTTCCTCCCAATCCCTTATATAAATTCTCATCTGTCTGTAGATGCTAAGTCTGCATGATCAGCTCTTAGATGCCTGTATATCATATAGGCACAAGCCCAGAGCTATCTCTATTTGTAAGGACTGTAGCATCCTTGATTTTCCCCTCTCCTCTCAATAAGCATTCATCGCACCAACTTGTAGAAGAGGGTTTAGCAAAACACAGTGGCTACAGTCCTCATTGTGTGGACTCCCAGCTGGAGGATAGAAGAGGACTGAGCTTTTGCTCTCAGAAGTAGGCAGACTCACAAGATGGGTCAGCCTAGGATAGCCATTATAACTGCCAGGCTTTCTGTAGACTTTTTCTTCTGCTTTTTGGGGCTGTTCTTTTTTTTTGTTTTGTTTCGGGTTTTGTTTGTTTGTGGGTTTGTTTTGGTTTGGTTTGTTTTTGGGTTTTTTTGTTTGTTTGGTTTTGGTTTTTTGGTTTTTTTAAATACTTTTTCTACTCTTCTGTATGACCAAGTCTTTCTTTTGTATCCTTCAAGAAATCATCTGAGTGAAATGCACAAAGGGTACCAGAAGCAGAATGTAGGATTCACTGTAATCATTGACCTTAACTTTTTCTCTCTTTCCTTGAAGAACAAGAGGGGCATAGGTACCCATAGCTTATTAAATAGAATCTCTTCTGGGAGATGGAAGAAGTCTGTTCAAAACCCACAAAGCCAAGGAGTGAACTGATTCCAAATCTCATGCTTGTAAAGGGATTTCTTTGAGTTCTTATGTATTAACATACAGCAAGCCACCAGTGTAGTACTATCAGCAAAGGAAAAAGTAACCTGTTTTCCATTTCTAAAAGGAATAAATCAAGTCCCAGTGAAAGAATTCTGGGCTTTGAATGAATCACATAAATTCCTAATCTGAACTCTCTGCTCCTCATTTTATTTAAAAATAAAAAAAATATTATGCACCTAAATAAAAAAAGCTTCAGATATTTTCAGTACTCTAAGACTTTGGTGGTACTGTTATTATACCATATCTAACTTTGAACATTAAGTAAAGTTACCAGTGACACTAAACAGTAGCTGATAATATAAAAGAACCACACACAACAGTAATTCAGATTGGAAGTAATATAAAGAATCTGGGATCAGATTTCTGTCAAATTTTACTTTTCATCCTGGACACATAGAAGGAATCAAATGTATACTCTGATATAGCAATCATGAAAAATTTGTAATAAATTGTAAATAGCAATAAAACATTGCAGTTATATAAGTGTGTAGGGAAGCAAAACATCATAGAACCATAGAAGAAAATGCTTCAATATACTTTAAAAGCTGCAGCTATTTGGCTGCTGCAAATCAAATGATTAGCAAAAAAGATGTATGTAATGTTTAAACAATCCAAGAAAAATGTAGACATCAGGAGACACATGTCTATAGTGAAATTCATTGGTGGGTTTTGCTTTTTTTGTATATGTAATTTATGGTAGAACAGCCCCAGCAAGACTAAAGTTCTAATAAGAGACATCATATGAATTTTGATAGACTAAATTTCTTATTTCTTCACTGGCTGGAATCAGGGTACATGTCACTTTTTTCCCCCCATCATATCCTTGAGTTCATTGCATGACTCACATCACCACTAGCACAGAAACTATATTTTCAAAAAGATGAAAATAAGCATGATGTTTCTGAATACATTTAATTCTGTTAGTAGCTGACAAAATTCTTCATTATTTTCTATGTCATATATGTCTGGTATTACAGTGTGCTTTGCTTTTACTTTATACCTCTGAGATACTTTGTCACCTAATCACAGGTATGGCGAGACTGTGAGGAAAGGATTCACAATTTAGCTGTGCAGATTGACAGCATTGCAGATGTTATTGACAATTTACATCTGTGAAGTCACTACTTAGTTCTTTGTAGCTGTTTCCTTTACAAAATGGTGAAATTATAGCTATTAAGGTTCACCAGGACTGTTATGAAATATGCAGACACTCATATGGAGTGAGTGCTACGTGTTACGGAGTTTTTGGAAGAGAATGATGACTTAAGTATGGTTCACTATACATCCATAAGCACAGAGGACTCCGAACAGGCTGAACTAAACGATGGTGACCATGCACAACATTATGTTTTATTCAGTGTGGAATCCCTGTTTGCAGTTCTCAAAACTAGTTTAACTTCCAGGACACTAAGGACTGCTGTAATGTACAGTTGTTCAGAACAGTATCGGTAGCCAGTGCAGAAGGCAGAGCTTGGCAGGATCATAGTGTAATCTCTGAGCTGCAAGAGGACTGACTGCAAAGAGTGATAAGACAACCAGAATTTGGTAAACATTTTCCAGTGAAATGAGATTGTGAAATCTGTAACTGTTTTGTGCAAGAAAATGGTATATGCTTAAAACCATAGATGCTTTGAGAAGAATTTTAAATGCAATTAAATTTATTCATCATTCAGGGCAAGTCAGTTGCACTGGTTACATAGAAACAAAAAACTGGGCATGGTATTTCATACTGAAGTGTTAAAGGGCACCTCAATTTGCTCAAGAAAAGTTTGGGACAGACTGTTGGCAGATCTGTGTGTGAGAGACACTATTGATATAACCTGAAAAGGCATTTTCTGTGATGGTACGCTGTTTTGTACAAGTGTCTTTAACAACAGTTTCATTATCTTGTGGATCTAGTTCAGTGTATCTGCACAGTATAGTGATCCTACTGTGATTTCTGCAGGGATTATGCATTTGTTTATTACAAACAAATATGGAGGGAAGCTCAAGACTCATTTAGCAAGGCTCCTGTTGAACTCGGCCCTCATGGAGTTTTCTGTTGTCCTATTGTCTTTTCCTTCTTCTCATGCCTGAATGACCAAGGGCCCCTTCTCTACCTGGAGGCACAAGGGATGTGACAGGGAGATGTGACACAGGAGTGCCTCTATCCAGGAGATGGGCTGGGGGACAGAGAAGAAAGTGTGGAAGAAGGTGTCAGAGAGGTCAGAAGGAAAAACTAGATCATATATATTTTCTGTACCTACAATTCTGCCTGAGTTTCTGATGCTTACTGATGTAAAAAGAGACCCTGCTTATCTTAAACAGTGCCAGTTTCATTCTGTGTATAGAACTATACTAAATCGAAAAAAGATGAGAAGAGGTCAGTGAGTTCATCCCCAAGTCTTAAGCTAGAGATCAATATGCCTAAACTTTACATTGCTGGAAGGGGTTAACCTTCTGTTAACCAGCTGTCTGGAGCTGACTGGAACTGATTGTGTCCAACACGGGGGAAGCTCTCTTCTCCGAGGTGCCATTCCTATAGCCCTCCCCCTTCCAAACTTGCCACACAAACACAATACAATTAGTCATTAATGCACTGACTAAGCTTAGTTCTCAGTTCCAAGGAAGAATTAAATGATTTGTGTAACAGACTAAAACAAAAAGAATTAAATAAGACATCCTTTCCAATGACAGAAAGCCTGTTTTCAGAAAGTGTTTATACCACTTTCAGATTTAACTCCTGCAAGCATCTTCTAAGGTAGTTTATTTATTTATTTTTCTCAAGTAGTTTTACATGTCTTTAGTGGCAAAAAGTTTCAATACTTCCTTTCATGTCCACTGTACAGTAAATGTCACAGTCAAGGAGCTTTTCCTGATAAAAAGTATTTATGAGCCAGGAACATATAAACCATAATAAAGTGACTGAATATCTAATTCTATGCCACTTGAATGATCCACAAATGACACACTTGTAATAAAGTTTTTATCTTTTCAGATATTTCATTTACAAGCTTGTCACTTGCAGTTTAGTCATTTTGTGCAGATAGGGTGAAAAATTTCTTAACATTCCTCTAATTGCCAATTCTTATTTATCAGTTCTAATTATGCATGATACTTGTATTCAAAATCACATACACACAAAGCAACCTGTGGCACAGAATTTAAGAAGGCAAGAATTGAGCATTGAGAACTAGGGTACATTACATATGGTGAATATTAATTTAAAATACAGAAAAATGCTATCTTTAATAGAGAAGATTTCTTACAGCTGTACACTTAGAGTGTCACTAAAATAAACGGTACTGGAACAGTGCTACTTTCTTTCTAGTCATATGGGATTAGAAGAAAGCTGATAATTAGAGAACCGTTAAATCATTTTACAACTGGGGAGCTCAGTACTCACACTTCTTGCTGAGTAAAGAAAAGCCCAGACTACTGGAAAACTGTAGGTGGGCAAGTCTTGTATGGAAGACTGTCTGGATACAACCCCTTTGCTGATATGTTTTACAAGATACTGGTAATTGGTTAGTTTTGTAGGGTTCAGTGTACAGGTCTTCTTTGTGACACTCCAGGTCACTTTTTGATTATACTATTATGGTCTTAGATGTAAACCAGCATTCCTGCTTATGTTTGATATTCTCTGTTGATGGGCTCTGTTGGTGTCCTTGGCTAGGCTGCCCCAGCAGCAACCAGAAGTGGAAAAGTTGCAGAAAGCATGAGGAGAGAGCAAAGAGGGAGACTGACCAGCAATGATTTCCTACTAATACAAGTATTTAGAGGAGGGATCTTGTTTACCACTGATTCTTCCCTTAAAATCTGTAAAAGATAACTGGAGAAGGTGAGCAGAGAATAGTCAATGTAATGACAAGGATCTGAATGAAGACACAATGGTAATCACAATGAAGTAAGAGGGTCAGTAAGGAGCTAGCTGATGATAGTGTTGGGAAGACTATTGGACTCCCAATTTGTATCTTGGGGAAAGTAATCCAAACACTTGATAATTTAGTTTTCTCTGAACTGTCATTTATTTTAACTGACTTCCCATAAAGTTCTGTTTGCTTAAATCCCTTTATTCACAACTGCTAAAACATAGTTAATCATAGGTGCCCCAGTGATGTAATTTCTTTACCCAGCTTATTGGGTAGATAGTTGAACTCATGCACAATATTTCTGCCCAGCTTTGGTTTTCATTTGAATGCCCTTGGGCCATTCTATTTCTGTTTTGCTTTCTTCTGCTAAGACTGTCAAAAAGTGTGTAACTTTTTTTTTCTAAAATGGATTCACTTCCCTCCGCCACCCCCTATGTATGCCTTTCTGGCTCACTCCAAGAGAATACAAGCAAAGGGTTATGTGGGGGAAACACTGCTTGTTCACTAATACTCTGAAGTTGACCGAGGCCAAAAGTAAAATAGGTTACTCTATTGCTGGTCCTGGAAATACCAAGTTTTCGGCTTTCCTGTTTCACTTTTACAAACCTTATTCTTCAATAGACTTTTCACTTTAAATCTTTCTGTTTAAACTGTCTATACTTGAATGACCAGCTCTTGGAACATAATAGTGTTGTTAAGCTTTATAAGAAAAGAATGGCAATTTTGCTTGGTTAGGAGGGGCTCTTCTGAGTAGTACAACTCAGTGCTGAAACTCCTCTCCTTGAGATCTATTTTTGAAAGCCCTTCATGCACAGAACTCTGATTATGTGCCCCATAATTTCAGTCCATGGAAATTGCACTCCATAATTTCTAACAAGATTTTTCAGAGAATTTATTTGTATTGATTAAAAATTGGAGAGACCCATTATGTTAAATGAGTAGGTTACATTTCAAGATTACAGTACTTGACATTTTAAAAATATGTTAAAAATAAAATGGATCCTCTACTGTGGTGACACAGAAACATACCTCGGAATGTGACAGGATGATAAATCACAGCTAATGATCTTTTTCTCAGAAAAAGAAAACAAAAAATGTTCAGAGGAAGAACTAATACTAAGACTTGATAAATATTCAGTACAATGATTACCAAAGAGGATGACTGATTTTTAATATCTATGTACAACCATTTTATTTTAACAAAAAAAAAGGATGTTTTTTGAAACAGATTAATATAATTACTACTTTAGATTTACTAATTTAATCTTATATATGTACATTTATGTTTGCATATATTACAGCTCTTCAGCAAACAATTATTTGAGCCAAAAGGCACACGGAATGAAATTCAAACATTAGAGTTTTAACATACAAACCCAGAGTTTCAGAAGTAAACATAATTTTATGGTTTTAAAAGTTCCTAAATCAGCTAGTAGGTTGAACCTTACTGAAAGTGAAATAAAGAAATAAAAAATGTGTTAAAACATCTGATAACGTACCATATTATAATGCTTACAGGTGAAACAATGAAAGTAATTTTGTATTAAAATATCTAAGTCCTGTATGCAGTGGATTTATCAGGTAGTTTGAATATACTTAAGAAGAAGCAAGATCCCTATAACCTCTATCTGGTATTGGTAAAAGGGAAGTCTGCATATAGGGGTATTTTTGTCCCGAGATCATAGTAATAACTGTTGTTTCAGGAGCTGAAACATGAACAATTTTTTTTTCCAGAAGCTAGATCTAGACTTAATGTCTGTATTTTCTTTCTGCTTGTTCCTATCAGAGTAATGGACCTTGTGGTCTCTGGAGATAATATTCCTGCCATGCATGGCCCTGCAAACACATTAAGACAACAGATTCATTATTAAAAAATCATAGCCATAAATTGTGTGACATTAACCAGAGCACAAGTTGCTTCATAGCAGCATTTTTACTTCATTTCACTGAGATATTTCAGTAAAAAGACTCCTAGAAAAAATACTGGTTTTCTCCTGTTAGCTGGCATATCTGATTACCACCACTAGTGGGCAATAATGGGCCTTTTATTCTCATTTTTGAGGCTCAATGTATCCATGAAAGAAAGAGAAGAGATAGGAATCTTTATCACATCTGAGAGTTGGTCCTGTTCTATTAATTCTTGGTCTGTCTATTTTCTTTCTATTGCCTTTGTAGAGACTGGCTCTCTCTCTGTACAACATTAGATACCTGTATAATGTTAAGTACAATCAATTTTTTTTAATCAATTCTTCATCTTTCCTCTCTTACTCTTTTTCACATCTGAACTTGGCAATCTAGCACTTTAATTGCTGCTGCAGAAGCATTTTGAAGTGTTGAATATGTGACAAAACTTGTAACCAATGCAGTGATCTAAGCACTTTAAAGAAACCTAACAGCATTAAGGGAAGGGAAGAAAGGAGAGAGAGAAGGAGAGGGAAAAGCTTCATAAAGAAATTATGCCAGGGAGATGAGAATATTGATCAACCTTGAGTCAACTCCATGATGTCAGTGTATATTAGGGCCTATAGCTATATGTATGATTAGTTAGGTATGGTCTCTCAACAATGTTGCTGAAGTGACCACATGTACTGCTTGATGAACTGTTCTACTAACTTTTGCTGCCTTGGACCCCAGCTAAACTCTCTCATTCCAGCTAAATTGTATTTTAGTATTACAACTGCACCATAATCTCTTATTCCTCTATTGAGTTCTGCTTGAGAGCCAGCTTAAATAAGACATCTTCTGATATAAGTATCAACAGGAATAAAACCCAACTAACTGTGCAAAGTAAGAAATTGGGAGAAATGCTATGTAACCAACGACCTTTTGACATCACCTGCAGAACAGCTGTGCTACTGAGGGTAACATAGGCATGTAGCAAATTAATTGTCAGATGTTTAGTTATTTTAGTTACTCTTCCATAGATATGTGTTTTTAAAGCTTTTTAAAATATCTGGTAATATTTCCATAGGGGACCTTATGGTGACCTTTGTGTGACTGAAGGTTTTGAGGAAATCAAGGATCATACAATAATAGGAATTAACATTAATAAGTTTTGGGTTATTTTTCGATGCTTAATGAGACAAGATCAGACAGACTCTACACCCCAGCATAGATCCCATAATAATTATTTTGGCTCACTAACCCTATAGGATCCTGAATTCACTAAGCACTTTCTCGTTTAATCTGAAATCTCCCTGACCAGGTTTCTTGCCCCTGAATACCCAGTACTTGTGCTGGGAGGCAGGAAGCAATGTCTGGGGGGGGGGGAAGAAGAAACCATGACCATTTCAAGTTTTTGACCCCACCTGCTGACTGCAAATCAGGGTCCTCTTCTAGGTTGTAGGGAAAGATTCCTATTCTGCCTGCATAAAGCTCACAGCCCCGTAGAGAAGAGCCAGGTGAGCAGTACTGGGCTTTTTATTCTTATTTGGAGCTCAGTGCCACTAAAATGTATCCTTGAGGGAAAAGGGAGGGAAATAGATATTCCAGGAGTCCTTAGGAACCCATGAAAATAGGATTTAATTAAGAAGACCGTATCTCCCTCTACTGGTCTTAAAGATACTTACTTAATAGAAAACTGTAGTCTCAGGTTTCATTTTAACTTCTGTCACCTCAAGGACTGAAAGCCTAGACTTTGGAACTGGAGAAAGTAGACAGGATGCATTTGACCTAAAAGGGAATCCAGATAGAATATTTATTAATGTATACTCTATCTCTGTGGATGCAAATAAGCAGCAAAAGAAAGGAACAGAATTTAAAATATGAGAAGGAATTTTCCTTGTGTTCCATTTTAAATGTGCTGAAACAGGGAAGGATTAAAAAAAAACAACTTTTGATGGCTTTTGTACACCAGTAAAAATCACTAATTCAGTGAACTATCTGAGGCAGCTTGCTTCAATGATTCTTTTAGATATGGTCAAATGCATAAAGCTTTGATTTATTAATAGACAATTCTCATTTTACAGCAGTATGTTTATAGTTTCCTGTTTACTGGTAAACTGCTCATTCAATCCATATTATAATTTCTCTAATAACAGATGTCACATGGAAGGATTGTAAAGAGATAAAGAAGAGGAATTGGATGGCAAGGAAGACTTTGTAATAAATTACTTTCTGTAGTTATGTACATATTTGTATATATGTGTCTAAGATCTCTGTGGGAGGAAAATATAGAAACAATTATCTTGTATTAGTTATTAGTTGCTGTATCCATCTGAGTCAAAGGTGGAAAAACACTGAAAAAAATGTATTCAGAAATATAAATTCAAAATCTCCAAGAGGACATTTCTTCTGTTTAAGGAAAGAGATGACAATATTTGTGGTGTGAATAAACTACATACAAGTATTCACACAGACATGCATACTTAAAGGAAGATTTTGCAAAGCCATTTTACAAGTTCTATATAGGTTTTAATAATTGTCTGATGGGGAAAAGAAGCATATAATTTAGGAGATTAATTACACAGCATGAATATGAATCATAAGCTCCTACTTTTCCAACAATTTCATCTCACCTGCAGTCTGTATTATGCTTTCACTCATCATTTGTCAAATAACAAGCAAATTGTTGTCATTGAATGAAAATAACAAGGAAAACAGATCATAAATAGTCTTTACAGAATCCAGACTTTCCTTAGAGACAGTATGAATCAGTGGAAGGTACAAAGGATCAACAGGCTTGGATGCATAAGCTGTGTTCCGTGGTTTTGATCAGCATCCTGCCTTCTTTGGGAGAGAGGGGAATGAGTACCATAATGGACTTTGATCTTTCTGTGAGTGCAGCTGCAATATCAGTAACAAGTTCAAGCTGCTGGTGATTGACTGCAAACAAGAATATAGATAAGATAATTCAAAGTTTAGTCTAGATGTCTCCTTTTTTAAACTCCCCTTTTCTACCTGTGGGGAAATGCAGGGATATGTTAATTTGCATGTAGTGCAGCAAGATATACTTACTATTCAGTCTCACAAGCTATATTTGATACCTATACCAAAATAACATTTTGAGTATATTTGATGTGAATGGGAAATAAACAGAAGCTTTTTGATTTTTTTTTTTTCCTGACCAAATAAGGAGATCTACTATGCCAGGTAGCAAGGTGAAGAACAAGATGCAGTTAAGGAGGACAGCTTTTTACACTGTGAAGTGGTTAAGCTCTGCCTAAGAATTGGAGAAGAATTTGGATAACAAAATGGAGCTGTGCATTAAGTACACACCAGAAAAAGTGCTTGACTGAAAACAGGGAGCTGTGTAGCCAGAAGAGGATTCCAACTTATATAATTATTCCTCAACTAATGTGTGTGTCAGGACTATAAATCTCCTTATCAGACCTCTATATGTTACTATGAAATATGCAGGAAGACATACATACAGAAGTAAAGTTTAAGCAGAACAAAAATTTAGATACAGATCATTGCCCTTCATAATAGAACAAGAAGATTTAAATTAAGGAGAAGTTGAGGGTGAAATGTGCTGAGATGTTGTCATCACACTTACATAACACAGAGAGTGTAGAGACAGATGAAATTTTAGAGGGTCTGGTGACTGTCATGAATGCAATTGCCTCTAAGAGGGCATACTCTTATGATTTTTTTTTCCTCAGGGGACTAGTCTTCTATGTTAATTTTACCAGAAAAAGAAACCGAGTGCCAAAAGTTTTGCAAGAAAAAAATTGGAAATTCCAACGTGAAATGTGAAATAAGAAAAACAGCGTATTATAAAATAGGGGAATGCTTTGTAGGCACTTAGGGATTAGAAACAAGACATGACACAAATTATCACATTAAGGTGCATAACTTACCTTTAAAGCACAAAACAAAACTGAAATTCAACACCCAGTATCAAACACAAGGTCCCTGTATATTTTCTGTAATGAAAATTAGGTTTCTAATAAGAATAATTTGCATAACTCTGTATACTAAGAAGGAGCTTCATAGAGTTAGATCCTAGGAAACACCAAACACCAGCCTGTGCTGGTATCTCCCTGTCTCTGGTGACTGATTCAGGGCTGCAGGGAAGCTGCCTTCATACAGTTGAGAATTATAGCTCAGAAACTTGCTTGAAGACCGTCATCTGCAATTTTACTTAGAATGCAGTGAACAAGATTATATTTTTTTTCTTTTTAAATGTGATTGTAAATGTAGTACTATGTGTCTTCCAAGTGTGCTAACCAGAGGCAAACCTTTGTTCGTCCTGTCCCCTGGTCCAGAGCAGTTAAAATTTCGTATATGCTACATGTGGCTGGTGGGACAGCAGCAGCCTTTCCCTGAGGATTACACAGAAGGTCATCTGTGAATGTAAAAGAGCTCTGGACTGTAAAGATGTATTGGTGATTTTGTAGGTCAAATCAGTGTCACTGTCTGAGAACTAAGGCCAAAGTAACCATTTGTCATTCCAGGTAAACCCTACACTTTCCATGCATACCACCCAAATTCAGTCCTCCAGGTCCTGCTAAGAGCAAAAGAAATTATTGTTCCACTGCCTAGCTGAAATGCTTCTACATGAACACATGTAGCATGGGCAACAAACAGGAAGAGTTGGAAGCTACTATGCTGCTGGAAGGCTATGACATAATAGCCGCTACTGAAACCTGGTGGGACAAATCCTATAACTGGAGTGTGGCTATTGATGGCTACAGGCTTTTCAGAAGAGACAGGAGAGGAAGGAGGGGTGGAGGCATTGCCCTCTATGTTTAGAAATGGATTGAATGAGAGGAAATTTCCCTAAAGCATAGCCACGAGCAAGTTGAAAGCCTATGGGTAGGAATTAGGGACCAAGGCAACAAAGGGAACCTTGTGGTCTGAGTCTACTTTAGGCCTCCTGATCAAGGGGATGCTATTAATGAAGCATTCCTACTCCAGCTACAGGAGGTATTGCATCACAGGCTCTCGTCCTGCTGGAGGACTTCAATCACCCCAACATTTGCTGGAAAAGTAACGCAGCCAGCAGTAGGCAGTCAAGGAGGTTCCTGGATTGCCTTGATGAGAACTTTCTGGAACAAGAAATAGATAGCCCTACCTGAGGGAATACAATACTGGACCTACTGGTCACCAATGCAGGTGAGCTGGTCAAGGATCTCAAGACTGGAGGCAGCCTGGGCAGCAGTGACCTTGCACTGGTAGAATCTGCACTATTAAGGGTCACAAATCAGTCAAGGAGCAGAGTCAGGACTTTGAATTTCAGAAAGGCAAACTTCCAGCTCTTCAAGGAGTTAATTAACAGGACACCCTGGGAAATGATGCTAAAAGAAAAGGGAGCAGAGCAAAGCTGGCAGATCTTTAAAGACACTTTTCATAGAACACAAGAGTTCTCAATCCCTAAGTGTAAGAAATCAAGCAGGAAAGGGAAGAGACCAGCATGGCTGAGTCACGACCTGTTGGTCAAGATAAAAAGAGCGAGCTGCACAGACATTGGAAACAGGGACGGGTATCCTGGGAAGAGTACAGAGATTCTGCCCGATTATGTAGGCATGAGGTCAGGAAGGCCAAGTCACGGTTTGAACTGAACTTGGCAAGGGACCCAAAAAATAACAAGAAAGGCTTCTGTAGGTACATCAGTGAAAAAAGGAAGGTGAAAGAACGCATACCCCCCCTGAAGAATAAGAACAGTTTGCTAGTGACAACAGATGAAGAGAAGTCTGAGGTTCTCAAAGACTTTTTTCCTTAGTCTTTACTGGCAACCTCTCTCCCAACACCTCCCAAATCAAAAACCCACAAGGTAGGAATCAAGATGGTGAAGTCACTGCCACTGTAAAAATCAGGTTCATAACCTCCTGAGGAACCTGAACATACATAAGTCTATGGGACCCAATGAGATGCATCCCAGAGTTCTGAGCGAACTAGCAGATGTAGTTGCCAAGTCACTCTCAGTAATATTTCCAGAAGTCATGGCAGTCAGGTGGAGTCCCTAGTGATTGGAAGAAGGGACGTGTTACACCTATCTTTAAAAAGGGTAGAAAGAAGGACCCTGGGAACTACCGACCTGTCAGCCTCACCTCTGTGCCTAGGAAAATCATAGAATGGATTCTCCTAGAAGGCCTGATATGGCACATGGAGGACATGGAGGTGATCAAGGCCAGCCAGCATGGCTTCACTAATGGGAAATCCTGCCTGACAAACCTGGTGGCTTTCTACAACAGAGTGACTTCATCAGTGGACAAGGGATGACCTGTGGATGTTATCTATCCGGACTTCTGCAAGGCCTTTGACACGGTCCACTACAACATCCTACTCGCCAAATTGGAGAGATACAGATTTGATGGGTGGACCATCAGTGGATAAGGAATTGGCTGGATGGCCACATCCAGAGGGTAGTAGTCAATGGCTCAAAGCCCGGATGGAGAGCTGTGACAAGTGGTATCCCTCGGGGGTTCGTACTGGGGCCTGTCTTGTTTAACATTTTTATCAGTGATATAGACAGTGGGATGGAGTGTACCATCAACAAATTTACAGATGACACCAAGCTGAGTGGTGCTGTTGATACACCAGAGGGAGGGGATGTCATCCAGAGGGACCTGGACAAGCTG
>JANIJG010012372.1:0-12032 GCA_024611175.1 Megaceryle torquata
CCCCTGCAATGGTGCCAGGGATGGGGCAGCCACCACCTCTCTGGGCAGCCTGGGCCAGCCTCTCACCACCCTCAGCGCCAACAATTTCTCCTTCTCTCCAGTCTCAATCTCCCTCTTTTAGCTTAAACCCATCCCCTCTTGTCCTGCCCCCACAGGCCCTCCTCAAAAGTCCCTCCCCATCTTTCTGCCAGGCCCCTTGAAGTCCTGCAAGGTCCCCAGAAGGTCGCCCCAGAGTCTTCTCCTCTCCAGCCCAAACAACAAAATTCCCATCATCAAGCAGGGGCAGGTCCAGGAGACATCAGTCCCCAGTAAGAGAGCAGCAGCCCAGGGCTTTACCCCATGGTGATGAGGGGAGGACCAGGGGCAGCCCCCAAGCACCCACAGGCTGCTGCCCCTCTGGGGACAGGGACTCTTCCCCAGTGCACCAACACATGTGGGTGTCCCCACCGAGGTGTCTCTGCAGATGCACCAGACCGAGGCAGGGTCACAGGCTGCCAAGCCAAACCTGGAGGGCAGAGTCATGCCCCCGTCATAAATCAGCAACCAGGTTTTGGCTACCAGAGGAGACAGCAGCCAAGCCCTGGACAGCAGCCGGCAGCTCCAGCCACCAACCAGCTCACAATTGCCTTCCCACGCCAGCCAGCAAGCCAGCCTGGGGCTGCTCCACCTCCACGCGGTGCCTTGCAAGGACATGGCCCTGAAAGAATGAAACCTGGGCACGAGGTTAAGGCTGATTGCTAGTCCAACCAGGACGAGGGTTTGGCTCCAGGACCTCCCAGCACCTTGCCAAGCGGCACACGGGGACGCTGCTGGAGCTTCCCCAGCTCACCCCGGCCACAGCCAGGAGGGGGACAGTCACTTCTCAGGGGAGGTTTGCAAAGGGCAAAACCCCCCTTGGAGCTGACCCTCCAGAGGGCAAGTGCTGCCAGCCCCCAGCCCCCAGATGCCAGAGCCACACGCGGCTGGAGAGGATGCCGAGTGCAGCGGGGTGGGTTGTTTTTCTTCCCTTGAAAACAGGCCATTATCTCATGACAGTTTGGAGCACTGCGTGTTATTACACGGCAACATTACTGCCTCGAAGACATTCAAAGGGCTGCAGCTGGCAAGATCTCTGGTGTACTTGGCACTGCTTTTGATGCTATATGGGTAAGATATTAAAATAACATTTCCAACATGTAGATTTACTGTGTCTGCTCGTTCCTCTCCCCAGCCGGAGCCGTTTACAACAAGATTTTTATTGATGCCGCAAGACAGGCAGCAGGCAGCGCAGTCACCTTGCCACGGGAAGGAGCGGGGGCAGCTCTGTCCCCAGAATCCACCTGCCCCGGCTCCTCCCGAGGGAAGGTCCAGGATACAGCACCAGGATTTGCTCAGAAACGGGTTTGATGCGATGGCCCCAGCGCTGGTGGCACTGAGGGGTGGCAGCACTCGTGCAAGGTCAGCGGAGACGGCGGGAATCAGACACTGCCCGCGGTATCACGTTAAGGGACGTGCCTCAGAGCACACTGCAGGGGAGGAAGGCGTCAGCCCCGCTTGGTGTTGTACTGGTTTCCAAAGCAATTACTCCTTAGCAGAATTTTGCTTCGGTTCTAAGTGGCCAATCTGCTCGGCTTCTACTTGACTAACAAAACTTCATCCAGCCACGAATTAAATTTTCCTCTTCTTGGGCAACGTTCCCATACAATTCCATGCCACTGTGCTCAATTAAAACATTATCTAGGCTGCCAGCTTTCAGAGGAGGAAAAAAGGAAAAGAGAGGAGTCGTTTTACTTACATGGAGCTCTGCAAAGAGCCTTCTTGGCTCACTCTCCAGATCCACGTCCCTGCTGGCCAATATGACTTTATTAATGTTTACGATACGGCCTACTTTTTAATGCGACTCCGTCCCACTGAAAGAATCCATTTGCATTTTTAATGAAATGTGGATAAGCAATTTAAACCCATCCCCCAGCACAGCAGCCTCAGTAACCCTCACACACAGCCCAGGCACCGCCAGCCCCTCTCAGCCAGCTGCCGTGCCTCGCCTGCTGGCAATTCTGGAGATCCAGGTGTTTTACGGAGCAGCCCGTCACCCGGGGCTGTCACGTCGTGGGGGGTTTGTGCTGCTGCAGCTGGCACGGCGCCCGCACCGTCCCCGCTACCACGAGCGCGGCCGTCACCAGCCAGCCCACGGCGGCTTTACGCTTGGTGCAGTTTAACGCGGCAACCGAGGGGGAAAAGCCATATGTAAGATACTAAATGGAACGTTCAAAACCTTTAAGCTCGCCTGAAATTTCTCCCAGCTGTTACGTGGTACTCGACAGGCACAAAACGGGGCAAGTTTCAGAAATGCTGGGCTGGGTTTTGCTCCTGCGTCCCCAGCAAGTCTCTCCAGTTCACACCAGCCCCTCCTCCTGTTTCCCCTTCGCTACGCAGGATAAAGAGAGAATCCTCTCTGTGGAGTACTAAGAAGTTGTCTGCAGAGTTGGGTGAGGGAAAACAAGCAGAAGCTTCTAGTATCTCACTGAAAGGTGCAGGAGCAGCTCATAGCAAGCAGCAGCCCCCAGCCTGCTGCCCGCCTTTGCCAGCCAGCCAGCCGCACACTGCAATCTGGGTCCATTTCTGGGGTAAAAACCTGATCTTCAGCAGAAGGGATGCTCACCCTTCACCTGCAATGTGCTTTATAGCACCAGGCCATCTCTACCAGGGCAGGAAAATGAGCTGCATCAGCTGGATCAAAAAAAAAAATCCCACCCCACCTCCAGGAAACCTCCCCTTGAGGCACCTGCAGTTTCCCTTTCTCTTCACAGGGGAGTCTGGGGCAGCATCACTGCAGCATCATCCCCACCACACCACCTCAGACATCCTGCAACACCTCCCAGCACCAGGAGAGTCACAGAAATGTCCCCAGAACAGCTCTGTACAGCAGTCTCTTGCAGGAAGAATAATGTTCCTGTGAGCTTAAAGGCCACCCAGAGCTGCTGGAGCTGAACGAGGGGGCAGATGCACAAAGCCTCATCACTGGACAGGTTCAGAGCTGGTGGGCAGAGACTGATTTCAGGGTGGTTAAGCAGAGGGAGCAGCTTCCCGTGGCCCCACACAGTGCAGGATGCTCTCTCACCACATTGCCTTCAAAGCTCCCCAGAAAGCCCCCCAAATGCCATTGCAAAAACAAACTGGTGCCTGTCTGGAGAGTCTGGGGTGAGAAAACCCCCAAAACAGGTGCCTTTCATTTTAACCCCCCCTCTTCCAGTCTCCACCTTGCACCTGCACCACATTGCAGTGCTCAACCATCCCAAGGGTCCACACCAGCCCACCCAGCTCCACAGCACCCCACAGGGCCAGGCTGGAGGAGCACCCACAAGCCCAGCAGGGCCAGGCTCAGCACTGCTCCTGGTCCCCAGCTGCCGGCTCATGCCCTGCCATGTCAACCACATCTCAGATTCAGCCTCATCCGAGATTGGCAGCTGCCTGGGGGCGGCTTTCCATTTCTGAATGCACGGCACCCGCTCCTCAGCACATGATAGAGTAATAAATATTTGGAAAGGTTCTTTATTTTTACATAAACACTAACAACATATTGCAGAGGCTCGGTTCAAGAACCTGCTCCTCGCTCAGAGCTCTCCAGGAGCCTGCAGCCCTGCTCCAGCCCCACCAGCAACCTGCTGCCCCAGCACCCAGAGCTGTGAGGGATGCTGGACTCGCTCATCCCAAGCTACAGAAGCTCCTGGTTGTTCACTCTGGATCTCCCAGCTGTAGAAGGATCTCTCTGAAGCCCACCCAAGCCAGAGGATGCCATGAGAGCACATCTCCCATCACCTTGCCCAGCCCTTTCCTCCAAGCCCTGTAACATGGGAAACCACAAGCTCATCCCACCTCCCTCCTGCATCTCCCAGCTGCTCCCATCTGCAAACACTGGGCAGCCTGTCGAATTTGCAAGAGACCCCAGAGACACGCCCCACACAGCTCTTCAAGCTACAGTAAATACCGTGCCTCCATCACAACCCTCGTACTGCTCAGGCTATTTATCCAGAGGTCTGTGGAGACTGGAGCTACAGCAGAGGAAGCAGGTTCAGCCTAGGACAGCAAACTCCTTTGCCAGCCGCCCCCGGGGAAGCACTTCTCTGCCCTTAGACTCCAGAAACATCAAACGCACACCCACAGAAAGGTGTTTCCCCCAAAAAATTGACTGTTTTACACTCTGCCAGGATTCTAACGCGCTGCAAACGTGGTTCTCAAATTAAGCACATTGAGATGGTTGAATCTCCTGTATTTCATGTTTTCCTGTGTTACATCACCCTTCCTCCTTTAGCAGCTCCACGTTCTTCCTCCCCTTCCATCATCACTGGCCCACTGCTGCTCAGCCGTGGCCCAACGCAACACTCGCTTGCCTGCGCCAGCCCTATTCCAACTTCAGGGCCATTAATAATCATTACATTATAATTGTTTCATTATAGTATTATTTCGGACAGCAAAAGCTGAACCCAGCATATTCACATTGCTAATGGAATTACCTCTCCTCCTGCAGCCCCGAGCGCCTGGGGAGCATGCAGAGGTGAGCAGGAGCTGCCTGCTCCTCTCGTGCAAGAGTCACCCAGCTACTCAACCTGCTGCATCTCCACCTTCATGAGCCACAGGGATGAGAGCAGGCCCTGGAGGCTTCATCTCTACCCAGCAAGCAGCTGTTCCCACCACATCAGCTCGCTCCAGGCTTCTTGCCTCACCCTGCAGACAGGGGCTCTTGTGCCGTGCTCCTAGGGGCATCTTGCATGGGCAAGCTCACAGCAGCGTGCTGGTGAGCTACCTAGAAGGTGTTCAGCCACCCCTCAGTCCTCCCACGGACAGGCTACAGCTTGAGAGCACTACAGGTCCAAAACAAGGCTCTGATGCTGCCCAAGCCTTTCCCTCTCTAAGGTTGGTGTTTACAGACCCACAGCCTTGTTCCCCCAACAGCCCCCACACACTGGTCTGCTGGTGCTGTCCCAGTTCACATCCCAGGATGCAAGGAAAACCTCAACCCGCAGAGACTCATTTCAGAGAAGCTCTTTGCTGTAAACTCCACAAAAACGCTTTGGATGGCATGAAACTCTTTTCAGTGCTGCAAGTTCCCAGCCAGAGCGAGCAGTTAAACCCCATCAAGTACATACAGGCAGGGGTCCTCTGGAGCTATGGTCCCAACACACATGCATGAGTTTCATCACCACCTAAACAAGCCTCTACCACTAACAGAGGAGTTCAGAAAGCAAGAGAGGATAAGGAAGCTCCCAGGAGTGGAACCAAACAACTTCTCTGAAGGTTAATTCCCCTTACAGCGCCGTTGTTCTGAAGTTGCAGCGCCCAGTGACGTGTGTCAAGTTCAAGAAGAGGCCAGATTATTTTCAGTTGGGCTGATGTAACTGAGGAACAATTCCTCTGGAGTTGCTTGCTCCATTATAAGCCCAGGATTTGGCCTACATACATAAAACCCCTTACGCCTTGAGCAGGCTGCTGAAGTCCCTCTAGCGAGAATGGAACATTCTGGACAATATTTGTTAAAACCCCCAAACAAAGCCATAGCTGGAGCTTTGATCATCCCCTTCATCCTGCAAATTACAGGGCTTGCTAAAGCCCCCCACACCTTCTGTACCTGCCACCTTACAAAGACAATATTCCAGCTCTCGCAGTTTTACAGAAAAACATCCCCAATATCAATGGATGTGATATTTTTAAGCCAAAAATACTCTCTATGGCAACCTGGAAGGTCTCAATTATCCATGCAGGTGGCAGAGCGAGCAGCCCCCAGCCATCAGGAGCTGGTAAACTTTGCTTTTGATAGTAGGTATTGAGGAAAAAAAAATAAACTCATTCAATCCCTGGAGAGCTCTGGCAGCTCTTTCATTAGAGAAAGATATTCTTGAACTCCTTGTGCAACCCGAAGAGGACTATCACACTGGCAACTTAAAATCCATCTGAACGTCTTAACTAGCAGGGAGCGGGGAGGAGGAGAAGGAATTAAATCGGGTTTCTAACCCAGGAAGGCCCGTTCCCGTAGCAACGGCGGGGCTGGCGATGGCTCCGGCAGAGCCCCGGAGGATGGGTTTGCTGCATGCAGATTTTTGCTAATAACCCTGCACCCGGAGGGCCCGGGAAACCTCCCACCACGCAGCCCCAACAGCTCAGAATAAACAGAGGGTCCGGTGGCATCTGCAAAGAGGAGAATGTGTTTAGCCACCACTGAACTAGTTTTCTCCAGGGGGAAAAAAGAAAGCACCCAGGTGAGCACACAAAGCTTGCGTGTTACCGGCGTACGAACGTTTCCTCTGGGGAATTCTCAGCTCTCCAGTGAACTCCTGGCTGGCCGGTAGGACGGCGCTCAGCCATCGTTATTTCTACAAAGACCAGAAATCTTAATCTCTGGCAGAAGCAGCCTGAAGTCAGCTTTCAGGTGACACTTCCTAGGTGACTCTGGAGCAGGAAAAGCTCCTTTTGAATCCAAAGCAACCACAAGAAGGGAATGCAACACTTGGGTCCCACCCCTCTTAGACTGAGGTGTTAATTTTTCAACCAGCTCAATACCAAGAGTGACCCAACATCAATACAGAGAAACACACACACACGCTCCCACCACACTCACTCTTGCAAAGCCTGACACACAAGTCAGCAACTGGCTGATTTCTCTGTCATACGGAGTGGATCTGGTAAAGCCACCAAAAAGCTTCTAACAGAGTTCGGAACAGAGCTGGGTTGTCCCCATATCACGACCGGGTGCTGTATGGGACTCCAGCAGCACCCCCAGGCCACAGGCACCAGAAGACAGGCTGCTGTACGTGCAACAAGGGCAGGAGTTTGCCAGAACTTTAACACAAGCTTCTCAAACGTGATCACGGGAGTTCCACCTCCACAGAGCTGCCCAGCAAGAACCGCACCAGCGACCAGAGACACCAGGGCAGTGGTGCCACCAGCACCAAGCTGGACCTTGGCCACACCAAACTGATGTGCCAACATCCCATTGCTGGTGCCTGCACTGGAAGCACCCAGTGCCACCAGCGAGTCAAAGGACTCCTCAGCTTTCCCTCCCACAGCATCCCTGCTCCTCGCAATGCTTCCCACGCAATCGTGGACAGAGCTCATTGAAAAAGATTCCAAGTTTGCACCATAAAGGTTTGGGTTTGTCTAACTGCAAAGTGCCAGGAGCACAGTTCTGCTGCGCAGCTCTGTGAGGATGTCACCTCAGGAGACACCACCTCACCATCCACCTTCAGCTGCCAAAGTGGTCACTGAAGCCTTGCTTCAAGGACCAGCTTGAGCAGACTCGGGACTCCAGATTCATATGAAAGCAAGTGAGCACCAGTCAGCCCAGCAGACTTGACAGGAAAGGTGCAGCAGAATTTAAGAGCTACAGGCAGGTTAGACAATTGAAAGGACTGACCCAGCTCCTGCACACAACCACATCACAACATTGGCACAACCTTCCACTCCCTTGACTGAAATGTCCCTTCTGCAGCAGTACTTGTCCACAACAAGAGATGTGCCCATGGAAAGCCCTCACTCCACCATTCCCATCCCTGGGATCTCAGCAGCCTCAGTGCTACAGCGTGGCCCCAAACCATCACCTCAGCCAAATGCAGGTTTCTACCTCAAAGCCCAGCCTCGGGACTGCAGCACAAGAGCCTCGATGCATCCCCAGCCTCCGGACCCTGTACAGCCACCCACACAGATCAAGGGAGCTCTTCCTGCTCACTCCCACACTTCCTACCAGAAAAGCCTCCTGCAAATGTTATTACCAATTTCTAGCAGTGAGTCTGGAGCGAGAACTTATCAGAAGAACAAAGGATACACTAAAGATCAAGCAGTAGTGAAAGCTGCCACCTTCACAGGGGCTGCAGCAGAAACTTCCCTTCAAGGACAGCATTTGACCTTCCCTGCCTAAAAAGGGCTCACCACAAGCTAGTGCTGCTCAGCTGACCTGCGGAAGCTCTAGAACACGAGCTTCTCTTGCCAAACATGGACAGTTCTCATCCTCAGCACTTGGAACTTTGGCTGCTCCATCAAGATTTTTGTTTAGGAAGTGGAGCCTCATGGGAGCAGAGGCAAACGGCAGTCAGTTGCTCCCAGCCCACATGTGGGGCCCCAGGGTGGGCAGCCCAGCCTCACGCCTGGGCAGGTGGAGGGACCTGATGGGTGCCTGGGGACAGAGTCCTGCTTCTACACCCTCCCCCTGCTCCTCAGCACTGGTGGGAACAGTCCCGAGCACTTCTCGCCCCCGCTCGGGAGGTTTTGCTACAGCCCTTGTATCCTCCACCCTATCAAGAGGCAGATGGATTCGCTCCCACATCCAAGGGAAGATGGACCAAGTCAAAACAGAGAAGGATGCCTTTTAAATTGACCGACTGCGGGGAGGGTCCCGGTGCAGCTACTGGGGATGACAGAACAAGGCAGCATCCCTAGGGACGCAGCTCAAGACAGCTCTTCGCTTGCTCGAGTACAGAAGTGGGAGAGCAATTAGGAGGAACAGCAATGAGCTTCTCCCCCTTCCAGCCTTCCCACACGAACACCATCGTGCTGCAGTGCCAGAGAACCGCTCCCCGCCGCAGCGGGACCCCCCTGCCAAGCTTTCCAGCAGCGCAGCTCCGGCCCTCTACACCAAGCCCACCTTGGTGGGACTTGCTCCTTTGAGCATCACAAGGGAGACAACAGCCAAAGACTTCGGGAGGTTGTGGAAGGGCTGGGGATGGAGCTGCTGCCTGGTCTCACCCGTGGCCAGAGATGGGCTGTTGGAAAGCTCTGTTGGCCCGCGGAAAAGCGGCACAGTGATACCAGCAAAGCAGCTCTCCAGCCTGGCTGCAAACTGGGGAGCCAGCACTGCAGCCAACATCTTGTTTTAAAACTGAGCAAGTGCAGAACAAAGAGGCAGCATGAGGAGGTGGCAGAAGAGCACAGGATGGGGAAGGTGTGGAGCTGCTGCAGGCTGCTCCCAGGGTACCAACCACCACCAGGCACTTACAGAAAGGCACAGTCTTGACTTACAAATCCTGAGCCGCTCTCGCAAGCGGCTTTATCACACCAGGGTAAGTCTAATTTGGCCCTGATGCCACAGCTCAAAGAGCAGAGGAAGAGACCCCCATGGTACCCATGGGGAGGATCCAGGAGAAGAGTGCTCCAGCACAGGAGGAAGAGGAGAGACAACCCTGAGCCAGAAACACCACGTGGCAGCGAGGAAATGCTGAGCACAGCACAGAGGTCTTCTGCAAAGGGAAGGATCTTGACTGCTCGCCAGGGGAATAACTGGGGCTTTCAGCCCTCAGGCAGCCACCAAAGAGTAAGCATTTCCCCTGCAGGATTTCCAGGAGCAAGACCAAAGAGCAGCTAGGCACAGGGTGTCCAGGCTTCACCGTGCTCACCAACTGCAGATGTTTGACACCTTGCCGGGCACCGCCAGCACAGCTACCACTCCTGCCCCTGAAAACAACTCCTCGGAGCAAGGCAGGACCCCGCGAAGGGCACGTGGTCACACCGCAGCGGTAGCGCTCGAGCCGCGCCAGGCGCGGGAGAAGACGAGTTCAAGCTGGTTAGTGAGAACTTCCAGGCTTCAGAAATAGCTTTGGGGAAGCGATACTACAGATAACGCCTCAGGGTGCACACGGGGACTTCTCGGGGCGCAGCTCTTGGCACCGCTCTGCTGCAGTGGCTTCCTGCTCTCCCACGGGCACCGGCAGCACTCGATGGGCAGCTCAGCTCCCACAGCCCTGCGAGCGCCGGTGCTGAGTCTGCCCCAGGGACTGGGAAAGCCAAGAGCGAGCTGAACACCACACTGCTGGACTGGATGAAGACTGGAGGCCTGTTCCCTGCCACTCTGGGGAGCGGCTGCCTGGTGTTGCTGGTTCTCCATCACCTCCAGCCCGGTCCTGCCTGCTCTCTGCCCCAAGGGCAGCCTGACTTTGGCTCCCCCAAAACTGAGTGCCCAGGAGGAGGCCACCCCAAGCCTGCACACTGCCATCTTTCCCAGCCTTAATTTCTGTTCCTCTGCCTCGATATGAAGTCATGTGTTGAAGTTATCAGAGAGCTGGAAGTGAGTCAGCACAGTAAACCACAGCCTAAGAATATAACTAATTAAAACTATTCACTCAAGCCAGCATGTTCCAACGTACTTGAGCCCCTAAACAAAGCCAGTTGCATCAGTGGGACGCAGCACACAACCCCGGTATGTTGGCTCCCATCTCCTGCAGCAGATTGTGCAGAGAACGAGTCATAAACCAACGCAACAGTCAGGGCTTCCCTACCAGGGACCGCCTTCCTCAACAGAGACCAGGAGATCAGTTTTGAGAGCCTTGCTTCAGCCTCCAAGACTGCAGAAGTCACAATTCAGTTGAGGGAACAACCGAAGCCATCACCAACCCACCACGGGGCGAAGCGCAGCATTCGTACGACATCGGTAAACTGGTGACTTGGACGCAGCGAGTCGAAAGTGAACTGCAACTCCTCTCCAGTCCGAGCAGGAGGAGCAGCTCAGCCAAATACCTTGCTACCTGTACTACATTTATGCTCTGCCTCTTTTGAAGGATAGGAGTGTGGTTTACTGACCAAGACTAAGAGACCCCAAGGTCTCACAGGCAGATTACAGCAGAACAGGGATCTGAGCCCACGGCATTTCCCAGGTCCAAAAGCAAAGCCTTACTCAGGTCTGCTGCAACTCCCAGCAACCCAGGAGGACCTCAGTGCTTCCCCATCACCGACTGGCTCTGCTGGTGCTATGACTGTGCAAAGATGCTGGGACATCCACCTGCAGAGCCATACCCATGGGGACAGGTCTGAAAAGCCAGGAAGAGAAGAGCACATTGCTGCGAGCGTTCATGGGCATCCCACAGGCACAGCAGCTGGCAGGAACAGGGTCCTGGGGAGACCCTCCCCACTGTGAGCACCACGAGAGATGCGAGGGAGAGAAGGCACCTTCCATACACCCACTGACAGCCACGCAGGCTACTGGGCCAGCCCAGTACCTCCTTACACGCCAAAACCACCTGTCAGGGAGCAAGGCAGAGCAAGAGCATTTTAATCACTCGCTTACGTGAGCAAAAAGCATTGAGGTAGAGACTTCTCTGCTGCAGAGAACGTTTCCTTCATGCCATGGAGATGGAGCACGAGAGTACAAAAGCCAGCACAGCGCAGGGGCAGGAGGTGAGGAGGGCAGCAGAGCCCACCCCCAGGCACCAGCTCTGCCCAGTGCCCAGCACATCCTGCCCAGGACCATGATGCTGCCTCAGCCCGTTCCTGCTCCCACTGACACAGGGAGACTCGCTGACCAGAGCTCTGCAGCATTTCTTTGGCATGAAGACAGAGATGCCGAGCACTGCATCACACCGCTCGTCTTCCCTCCCAACACAGGACAATAAAGCTAAGATCCAAGACCCTAAAATGGATCCATTTAAGAGCTACAACCATGCAGTAAGACCTGGCTCATGCCAACAACCTTTGACAGAAGACAAAAAACCAACCGGCTACGAGCACGGCAAGAATAACATCAGACAATTAAATGGCACTTCTAAAAATAGACTACCTGACCTGCTAGCACTTCTGGCTATCAATCCAGCCTTCCCTGCAGAGGAGCTGCTAAAGTTCAGTCAAACCTCAAAATAGTTGTTCTCGCATCTGGAGCGGCGCTGTGTCTGTAAGTGATCCACCCCTTCCCTCAATTTAGATCGCTCAGAAACCTTCACAGAAGGAAAAATCACTACGTGTCAAGGCAGGAGCAGAGAGACAGATATTGATTGTGCAGGAGCAACAAAAGCAGTGGGAAAGGTGGCAGAGAACAGGGCTGTGGCCAGATGGGCTTCCCAGCAGGAGGGACCTGTGTTTGAGGAGTCAACGGGGCAGGAGCAGGCAGTACTGGGACATCAATACATGGTCACAGGGGAGCTCAAGGCACTCTGAGAGGTTTCTTAACACATGAGGATATCAAAGCTTTCAAAGTCTTAAAAGGAGCAGCTGAGGTACCTGGGGTTGTTCAACCTGGAGAGAAGGAGGCTCAGGGGAGACCTTCTGGCTCTGACAGCTCCTGACAGGAGGCTGGAGCCAGG
>JANIJG010012372.1:16093-31743 GCA_024611175.1 Megaceryle torquata
CCTAGGCAGCCTGGGACAGCCCGGGAGGGGAAGAAATTGTTCCTCAGCTCCAACCTGAACCTCCCCTGGGGCAACCCGAGGCCAATTCCTCTTGTCCTGTTCCTTGGGAGCAAAGCCCAACCCCCCCTGGCTCCAACCTCCTGTCAGGGAGCTGTTGAGAGCAGCATACAAAGGAGTAATCGTAAAAAGACCCCAAAAGTTCCTTGAGTACACTGTTCTGAGGTGACCCTACCTCCAGCCCAGCTTCCTTCTGCGTGATGATGGTGTCTGAAGAGACTAACAGGCCACGGTCACCACCGGTACGAGCAGTGTTTTGGGTGAACTTGGAAGTACTCCAGCTCTTTTGCCAGCTTTATGAAAACATAGTTTCCAGTTACTTAACCAAAATACAGCAATCTCATTACAAAAGTTGTCTGGGACATCAACGTGGGCTGCTGAAATAAGGTCCTACCAGAAGTTTAAAAATGCACATATAAAGAATGTTATCTTCATGCTTTCTTCTTTCTTTCCAACAATGTAGGAGGCTTAAAAATTTCCTTTAGATTCATCCAGACTCCTTTAGAATAAATGTTTTTGTAGACAACTTGTCTCTGATGAGGCTGCGCTGTCAGATGGTGGGAACACCCGTATCTTCTGGCTTTATACCATTCATTGGAAGTTTGGTTGGTTAAGGCCAAATAGAGATTGAAGCAGCAGTACCCACCCAGTACGAGTGTGAGGAGAGTAACAAAACCAAGCATGAAGACAATCCTAGGAAAAGTCAGGAAAAGGTGCTGCAAAGAAAAGAAAAGAGTAACTGGGTTGAAAAGCTGGAGCATTGAAATCACACGGAGGCGTGTGACCAGTGCAGCACACCGACTGAAGCACACATCCCTGCACACATCTGACTGGGGAGGCCACAAACAGGGTTACAGCCCTGTCCCCAGCCAGCTCCAGGACGGTCCATTCGTGACTGAATCCCTGAGGAGAGCAGGGAGATAGCCAGGAATGCATTTCCTCACAAGCCTTGCTAATATGCAGGAGTATTTTCTACACCCATTTCTCCTGGAGTGTATTTCATATTGGAGTTTGGGTTGTTTGCTTTTCGTTGGCTCTTTTAATTACAAAAACCCATGGGAGCAGATCATCTGCAAACAAGCTGCTGAACGAAGAGGCTACAACTGGTACAAATGACAGGTTTTGCTGACATGGTAACAGTTTAAGCAGCCTTTTCTGAGTTATATTCTACTGCTGGGGAGTGGTAAAGGTGCTGCTCACACACGAGCAAACACTCCCTGACCAAGATCCCTTTAGAAGAGTCTGAGGCTGAAACATCTATTGTCTAGGATGAGGAAAAGATAAAGCACTGACTACTTATGACCTCACTGCCATACTACAGACAGGGATGATGGGACTGAAATGCAAATGACTCAAGTGCTCAAGAGACTCAAAGTCACCCTTTGAAAATACTCAGTTATCTAAATTCCAGAGTAGAAGGGTCCTGCTTTAACACCTCCATGAAGGTATTTCAAGGGCTGTCAACTGTTTCCTAAATGTTGCTACAGTAGATGGTCACTGGAAGGTAAAGTTATTCTTTATGAACCAGATATGCCGATAGATAGTGGCCTAGAGACAGAAATCCGAAGAATGGGAGAACGAAAATGAAGTGCTGTGAGAAAAATCCCCTATTTTTAAAGTATTCTTCAACAGCAGCTTTCTACACTTCAATCAGCTGTGTAAAACCAGTTAAAAAACCTGCTGCCTGTCCACCTCCTGCCAGGGAAAGGAGGTGAACTTACCACATCCCTGAAAGCAAAGCCTGAGGTAAACCTTTTCATAAGCCAACAATGCAGAGAGCGCAAACTCACCTGAACGAGGAAGAGAATCTCAACAGCACGCTCCTGCCCTTGGTCATCGATGTAACTCCCGCGCATCATGCCCGACAGCAGCACCACGCGGACGAGGAGCGCTGCGGTGACGACGGCAACGGCTGCGGCCGTGGCAGTCAGCGTGAGGAGGTACAGCAAGAAGTACTTGGCATTGAAGGCACCGATGCAGTTGTTGACCCACACGCAGTGGTGATCGAAGCGATGTACACACCCCCTGCAGACACCTGGTGAGGAGGGAGGGGTGAGATGCTTCAGTTACTTGGGTTTGAAGTAATCAGTTTCAGTTTTTAATCTGCTTTTATTTCTGTTGTTGTTGGGTTTGGGGTTTTTTTTTGTTTAAGTTTTGGTTTTTGGTGGTTTTAGTTTGGGGTTTTTTTTGTTTCGTTTATGTTTTGTTATGTTGTTTGCCTTTTTTGTTTTGTTTTTTTACACAATTTAGGATCATTTTTCATATGAAAAAAGATCTGTGAATTATGGTGATTTTTTTTACAAATACATTAATGTCAATTGCAGCTCATAAAAAAAACCCAGTACTAAATCCACAGACACACATCTCCTTTCCTCTTTCATTCACCAGGACTCCAGCTCAAACACTTTGGTTTCTCTGCCAGTCCTGCCTAGCAAAGCATCTGAGAGGGAGAGATTGTAGCTCCCAGCTTTATCTTAAACGATAACAGCAAATTCTGTAAGAAAAACACAGAATTGCCTAGATTGGAAAATATCTTTAAGATCATCAAGTCCAATCATTAACCAAACACAACCCCCTGAACTCAGGCCTTCAATTTTTTATCTAACTTCCAGATGCTCAAAGCTCGCCTGTTCCTCACCCCAAATTACACCCTCAGGAACTGGTCCTTCCTGCGAGAAGAAACAGCAGCAAACCAGTTCCATGGGTGGGCAAAGGCAGTTGGGATCCGAGACCCCAGTTAAACGAACACAATCCCTCGTGTATCGAGCTGGGCGACAGAGCAGATGCAGCATGAACTGCAGTGGCAGATGGAGGGTTAACTTAGGAAGCATTGCTGTTCTGCCTCTCGGGGAAGTTAGGATCCTTACTGCAGTGTTTTGATCTGGCTGGTTTCTCCGTGTCACACGTAGGACACACGGTGCCCTTCTGAAATAATACACCATCGTAGGCATAAATCTGAACCAGCGCCGCGTGGTTCGACTCTGTTATTACACCTGCGAAAGAACCGAGAAAAGCAGCAAGAGTCACGGCGTTTGGCACAGATTTTACGTGCTGTTTTCACACAGCCCCAGCTCAGGATCAGCACGAGCTTACCAGGATCGGCCCGGGAGCAGAGGAGGAAGCAGCCCGCGTTCCCCACCAGCAGCAGGTAGGGCAGCAGCAGCAGGAGGAGGGGGAACTGCAGCTCCCAGCAGTAAGCGCACACTTCCCAGCTGTATTCCCCGTACACCGCAGCCTGCAAGGTGATGTGCAGCACCACAAACAGGCAGCTCCTGCAACGGAAAGGGGACGGTCTATTTAATAGCATCCTGCTTAACAGGTCAAGTACGCTCAGAGGTGATCAGCAAGGACTTTCCAAATGCAAGGGGACACCTCTTTTAGGTTTTCAGGCCAGGATGGATTGCATATTAATAGTGTTTTCTCCATCCGGTGGCTTCTCCTTCTCTTCTTCCCACACATACTCCTTGAAATACAGCAGCTAAATTCACCTCCACTATTGCCATGTCCTTTGGATGTTTCTCCCATCAGCAGAGTCAAGTACAAAGTCTCTTTATCACTCATTGCTCACAAAACCTGCCACAGCAACGGGCCACAAAACACTCTACCAGAAGACACCTGCTCTGCACTGCTCTGAAAGCAAAGAAAACTCCAGTAAAAGGTCTTAAAATCTTAAAAAATACCCAGTAATAATATGAGCAGCGTGGCAGGGGGTCAGCAACGGCGAGCACCAGTTCTAGCCCGTCGGCAGAGCACGGCTGACTCAGGTTTGGTTGGGATACATCGTACTGAGCAACAGCTTCCAGCAGCTTGGCAAAGGGATGCTCAGATCAACCTTGTGCCAGGAGAGCAATGTTCACCTCCTGCAGTACTCTGCATGATACATCAGTTTGCCGGGCTTCTGTTACATGTTTTAAATAACTACTGATGTGCATTTTGCTTCAGCGGGGAGAGCAATGCAGACAAGCTCTCCTTTGCTGCTCTTCTACACCACTTCTGTGTGCAAATCAGCCCGTGGAGACTCCTCTCAACTGCAGGGCAACAAAAAAGCCACTCTCAAGTGCTGCAACCTCGATGGAGTCCTGCATGGGTTGAAAAATCAGAAAAATCTCTTCCTTCTGGGCCCCTCACACCCAGAAGGACATGGAGGGGCTGGGACGGGGCCAGGGAAGGGCAATGGAGCTGGGGAAGGGGCTGGAGCACAAGGGTGGTGAGGAGCAGCTGAGGGACCTGGGCTTGTTCAGCCTGGAGAGAAGGAGGCTCAGGGGAGACCTTCTGGCTCTGACAGCTCCTGACAGGAGGCTGGAGCCAGGGGGAGTTGGGCTCTGCTCCCAGGGAACAAGGGACAGCACAAGAGGAACTGGCCTCAAGCTGCCCCAGGGGAGGTTCAGGTTGGACACGAGGAGAAACTTCTTCCCTAAAAAGAAACTAACTGCTCTGCACTGACCAGCCAGCACCACCCTTCAACGGGGCCACCATGCTTTCCCCAGAGTCCCAGCGCAGGGTAAGGGACAGCAGCACAGCCTGGCAGCCCTTTGCTTCCCCATTCAGAAGGGGCCAGACCAGCCACGTTCTTCTGAACCCTCCCCAAGCGCTGACATCCCGCTGCCTGCTCACATGATCCTCCTCTCGCTTTTTAAAGAAGTGTTCTTGTTTCACTCTGACACGGTGGAAGAAAAATTACATGCAAGCAGGCAGCGATAAGTGAGGAACTTGCAGCAGAGCTGCAGTGTCTGAAGCACCAATTCAGGAATGAGATAAGTTGTTGTGCCCCACAGACAGGAAGGGACCCCCACCGCTGCCAGACAGCCCAGTCCTGGGCTGTGCGGGGCCAGGAGGAACACTGGGCAGCCTCTCCACCCACAACTGCAAAGTCTCGCTGCCTTCAAATCCCCGCAGACCAGGAAAGGATCTAGAAAAGGGCAAAACGATCAAAATTGGGAAGCTGCTTGAGTAGGGGGAACGCTGGAGCAGGCTGCAGCCCCACAACCTGGAGATGGGACAGATGGAGGACACTAAAGCCAACAAAATCCTAGCTGGCATCACAGGACCAGCCGTTGTGCGTCCTCCAGGACCACAGCTAGAGGCTGTCCAACGAAGCCAGCAACAGCAAGAGCAAAAGCAAACAAAAGAAGGTGGCTGTTCAGGCCATGGGAGAGCTGAGAACATCTCACTCGTGCAGGTCCCCCCGCAGCCCTAGGGTCAGGTGAGCAGCCCAGGCACAGCACGAGCAGCACCCAGCCACCAGAGCACCAGCTGAGCGGTGCAGGGTCCCTTTCGGTGGCTCTGGAGCGCAGCCCCAGCAGGCAACGCGCAGGTAGCGGCTGGATTCGGTGTTCCTTGACAAGAATTACAGCCTTGTAATTTCTGCAATTAGAAAGGGAGTTCTTCTACCGTGATCTAAAATAGAAGATTTTGTCACAAATTACTAGCTTTCACTCCCCTCAAACCTGAGCTTAAACTGAAACTTAAATGGAAATTTACAGGGGAATGAGAAAGTGAGTCAGTCTGCCCTTCCCAACAACCGCTTATTTTCATCCTCTCGGACTCAGTTACACCAGAGAAATTAAGTTTCTTCCAAATTTATAAAAGACAGAACAGGGAAGGCAGTCCTGGGAGGGACCTCCACCGTGCGAGGGACCATCGGCGCTGGGATTTGCCACCAGCCAGGGATGCCGTGCCTTGGTTTCTGTCCTCATCCTGAGAGGTGCCCCAGGAGGCAGGGAGAGTTCCTGCTCCATCCCACCTCCTGCAAGAGCTGCCCCCCCCCCGCGGCAGGAGGTACAGGCAGCACATCCCATCAGAGCTCTTGGCCCATTTTTCCTGCCCACGCAAGCGAGCGACTCTCACACCAGGTTGGGGGAAAGGGCAGAAACCAACCTGCAAGTTAAGCCTCTTGCCTAACAACTTCTTTGGCCAAACTGTAGCCAGGTGAAGGCTGAAGGAACATTGTCTTCTGAAATTTAGCACACTGAGGCCAAACCAGCCAGAGATTCTCAACTTGCATTTGGGAAGAGAACAGCGAGGACTTGCACACAGCCTTAGATCAAAGGGAAACAACCCCCTGGTGATGCAGCCCAGAAAGATCCGTGCAGAAAGCCTGCCAAGCAAGCTGAGCTGCTGCTTACAAGGAGCACCAGCCCCAGGTACTCCATAGCCCAACCAAGCAGGGGGTCCCAGGGCCAGCCCCTAACCCCCAAAAGCCACTGCCCCCAAACACCCAACCTGCAGCACTCAGCCCCTGTCCTCCTCTGTTGGGCAACAGACACAGAGGGGCTGGAGCAACAGCCAGCCCATGGTTGGGGAGGTTTGTTCTCTTTTTGCACTGGCAATGCTCAGCATCATCTTATGCAAGCTGACAACTCAGGAAGAAACAAAAAAGTTTCCAGAATGTATTTCAAAGCGTCTTATTTTCAACTGGCAGCAGAGCCGAGATTCAGAAAACATGCTGCAGAGCTTCCTACCCTGGCACATGCCTCCTGAGTATTCAGGTCAATAGAGGGACTGCTGTTAAGAGGAAAAAAAAAAAATCCTTTTAGGTATCTAATAAGGGAGAACTTAATCCTGCTCCAGGGTTGAGCGAAGCCAGCCATTTGTCATGCAGCATTTGATGACAGGACTTGTCCACAACCCAGACAAGCTTCCCTTCCCTTCCAGCGCAGCAAACAAAGGAATTCAAACTCCAAACAGCTTGGCACCGAGACAGATATTCATACAGCTTCAGAGAAGGGAGAAATCTGAGCCATAGTTTGAAGTTATTTTAGAAAATCTCTCCACACGGGTTTAGTACCCAACCCAAATGCAAATCACCATCACAGCTTCCTAAGCAAATGAGCTATTGTTACATTTTTTCCAGTCCAGCAGCATCTTGCTCTGAAGATCTAATAGCAGCCCTACTGAGCAGCAGCTAATTAAAGCCTTTCCTCCTGCCAAAACTCCAGATTCAGAGCCTCTAAATGACCCAGTAAGTGAGACTTTTTCCACCTCTGAAGCCCTAGGAGACTCCAGGTCAGGAGCTCTGCCCTTACCACCGCTGCGGCTGCACATCTGCCATGTCCTTCCCACCGGTAGTGTCTAGGGCAAGGTAAAGCAGATGGACACCCAGCTCCTCTCCCCACTGCTCCCAGTCACATGGAACAAGAACACAGCTTCAAAGTCATCTCCCCAGACAGCACTGAGCCTTCTGCAGTTTCCCCTACAAGCCCAGTAAGGGCTGTGGAGCAGCTCCAGGAGATACCTGGAGGATGAGGGACAACCCCAGGAGACCTGATGGTGAAGCAAGAGCCCTTGCCATTTCAGCACAAGTTCTCTCCCAGCAGGCAGCTGCCATGGTGCAGGGCACGGGGTCCTCCCATCCAGCTGGGAGGAAATGGTATCAAAGAGGTGACACGATGGTAAAAGGCTTCTGGGACAGAGACCTGCTGGCCTCCAAAGAGGACAGCTCACAGGACCAGCTGCCAGGCCACAAGCACACAGACAGGGGTGTCCAAGAAGGGGGACCCCCAGAAAGAAACAGTGAAATCAACTTCTTGGCTTCCACGAAGGTCACTGTTTTACTCAGGAGAAAAACTCGCTGCTGTTACAGACCTACAAGCCTCATTTCCAGAAGAGTCTGGCCCTGAGGCACCTCTCCGTCAAACAAATAAGACAAATTTGGAAGTTAATGGACTGAGCTATTGGAGACGGTCCTTAGACAGATGATCCCGCAAATGTGAATTAGTTCCATTTTACAGCCGTTCCTGGGGCAGCAAGAAGCAAGCAGCAGAACCTCTCGTGGCAGGCTGAGGAGGGGGGATGGGGACAGGCAGGCAGCAGACAAGTCCTGCTCAGCCCTTCTCTCCCCTTGCACACAGGAATGTCCCCTCCTGCACACTCTACCATCCTCAGAAAGTCTCTCCCCTGGCATTTACAGCTACTGCATGAGAGGGAACTTTGCTCTGATGGGTCCCCCCCAAAAAAGCAAGTTATTCCATCCAACTCTTCAGCAGCCAAGGGGACTGGGAGAATTTTAGTGTCTCCCTTAAAAACTCTTTTCCCCAAAGTAGTCTATGAAAAACAAAGCCTGCAAACAAAGCTCATGTCCATCACGACGACATAGCAGAGGTTGCTCCACAGCAGAAAGGTGCCAAGCTCTGGAGAGTCAATAAGTGACCATTTGGGGGATTATTTCAAGCTGTGCATAAATCTTCCATCAGTACAGGAAAGGTGCCAGGGTGTTGACTTACCCCGAGCAATGGCAACTGCTGGGGAAAGAGGGGCTGCAGCAGCAGCAAGCATGGCAGAGACCACGCTCACCGGCACCGCTCGGCCACCTTCTGCTGCTTGCTGGGGAAGGTGCATCTGTCTCCGAGTCCAGGGACACAGGCTGCACCTTTTTTGTCTGAGGCAACCTTTCTCCTCTTGGCTGCTCTGGGTTAGTAGCAAGTTATGGAGTATTTCCAAATATTTTCCCTAAGCCAAGCTGAAGTATTTAGTGTAACTAACACAAAGAAAAAAAACTAAAACCAAATTACTCAGCCTGCTCCTGGGGGGTAGGCACAATATTGAGCATCTTGACAAGCAACATCATTCTGCTTACAAGGCGAGTGGTAGGGGTGCCCGCCAAGCACAGCGCCGAGATGCGATGATCTCTGAATCAGCCCCTCTCCCAACCATCGCGCTGATCTGGAGGCAACAGATCTGGAGACACGGTAAATAATGACTTTGCACTGCGTCAGGAGCTAATCCACTCGGTGATGTAAATTAAACTCGTGGGCCACTTCCCCCTCACTCCAGCTTCTCGCTGATATTATAAAACAATCTTCGTCCTGACTCCTGACTTCATAGCTATGTCACCGAGCGGAGCCGCGTGAAGCCATTCAGGAGACGACTTCCACTCCTCTTCACAACCTCACTTTCTCATTCTTCTGCTATAATTGGAAATCATGAAAATGCATTTGTTCATGTGCTAAGAGTGTCAACTATTAAATGTGCTTGCTGTTCAGACCCCCAGAATAAAGGTATTCAGCTGCTCTCTCCAAAGGTGAGGCTATTACTGTTGCATCATTTCACATGGCAACAGAAGACAGGGAGGAATCTACCAGCACGATCAGCTGAAATGCACCAGCATCACAGCAGGAGGAAGAAGAGGAGCAGCTGAAGGCTGAGATTTCAGCATCAATCTTTTTTAGCTTCCCTGCTGCTGACTCAATACTGAATGTAGGAAGACCAGAGCAGAACTGCAGGAGCCTGAAGTTTTAAACCATGACACCCAACAGCGAGCAGAGGCAGAGCCACCCCAAGCAGGCAGCTATTGGGTTGCCCTCGAGAGCACGTGTGCTCCCCTGACCCTCTCTGCCCTCTGGGCAGGTCCCCACTGAGCTGCCCACACCTGCAGCTCCACATCCTGCTCAGCCAGCTGCTCCCAAGCCCTCCCTGCAGCACCACGAGTTATTCCCCCATGTCACCAACCACCCCACAAAAAACATGCACCCGTTTTCTCTCCTGCTGGGAGCCAGAAAGATTTTCTCGCTCAGAAGATGGCTCTGGGGGCGAGTGTCCCACTCAAAGAGGAAAGCTCACAGCAGACTGACCCTGGAAAAACACAGATTTAACTGGATGCAAAAGAGACAGCTTAAGAGGAGTTGTACTGTAACCAGTCTCCGGTTTGCAAGCCCAGTATCCCACAAATACTGGAGCCTATTAATATCGGGTCTTTTGGCAGGCACTGCCTGTCCAGCATGGATTAGCCATGAGTATATTCTCATTTAAACAACATGCATAAATCTGTCACAAAAGCAAGACCAAATAAGGAAGCAAATTATCGAAGCCAAGATATAACTCCAATGGGTTAGATACTCCGCAATCGATGCACTTCAGCTGGGGCAGGAAGACTCATCCTCTGCACTACAGAAGTTAAATTCTGGAAGCAAGAAGCTAATGAGGTTACAGGCATCCACCCCCAGCTTGTCGATCCAAGCACCATGCCAGAACTGGGGTGTTTAGGGTTTTTTTTCTCAACGTGATGGGAAAAGCAGGACAGCTACAAGCAGCAGAGGAAGTCAGCCCAAATCAAGAGAGCAAACAGCTTGAGCAGAGCCACAATTGTGCCTCATGTCAACTACAACAAAGAGTTGGCCGGTCAAGGCGCTGCCAACTCCATCAGCCCATGAGCATCCCCCCGCCGCTGACACACGGCAGCAGATACACTGTGCAGGCAGCCCTGGAGTGCTTGGGAAGCAGCGAGGGAAAGAATCACATCTTTGTCTAAACAGCATTTATCAGCACCTAGCAGCAGAGCAGCCAGTGCCACAGCCCAGGTCTGCTCAGCCTTGGACTGCTTCCAGAGAGAGAGGAGCTCTGTAAACAACAAGAGAAGGTAACTGGCTTCCAGTGACCTCTTCACAGGCAGCCAGCGACGAGCCCTATTCCAGTTTGCAGCGAGCGTTGAAGTGGAGCTGAGACTGCTGCAGGGGAACCCTCCTGGAGGGATTTACAGGCTGCAGAGCAGCATGCGGCCAGCAGACAATGCCCATCACTGCCAGCAGATGCTGAGCTGAACAACAACGGCAGCACACAGCGTCATCTGCACCGCGATGCTGCCCGGGCAGAGCTGTCATGCCTCGTGAAATCCATTTCCTTTTACAGGGAACCAGGATCAGCTGTCGGAAGCGATGGTGAGGGCTGGCTTACTGCAGAAAGCGAGACCCCGTAAGGACTCGTCAGGCTTCCTCCCTTATCAATGAACAGTTAAATAACCCTGAACAGGAAAAAAAAGAAGAGAAAAAACACACACAAGAGGACTGCTGCTTGCAAGTTACTGTTTCAATTAGACAGAATTCAGGTGGCCTACTCATGAGGAGAACATTTTAATTTATTTTGTTTTTCCACTGGAGGCTGGTCTAAGAACAGGACCAATCAATCACTCGCAGCCTGTATTAAGGTAATTGGAGCAGAGAGCACAGTGGTGCTAACACAGGCAGCTGGGAACCGCGCAGAGCGGGCGCTCCCCGAGCGAGGCACAGCGCACCCCAGGGCCCTGCACCCACCTCAGCACCGCGCAGCGCTGGGCACCCCAATTCCTGCTGCTCACTGAGGAAGGAAAGGTTTTTGCTTGCCCTGCTTCTCCCCACCAGCTACAGACCTGCAGAACAATCTCCTGTGTGGCAGGGGCTGTTTTAGGAGGCAACAGCTTCCAAACATCTCTCAGCACTGGTCAGCCAGAACCAAACACAGCAAAGCCAAATGAGCGACCTCCGAATGGGAGTAAACTGCTTGGCCAGAGCCATCCCTCGGCTGTCTCAGTTGAGCTGTGGCCACGTGCAGCAGGAGGACAAGCAAAGGAGCAAGAACTCAGGGTCTGCAGCATGGGCAGCTCCCCCAGACACCCCTGGAAGCTGCAGCAGCAGCTTGCTGCAGTCAAAACCACTTGCTGCCCCCCCACAGCCCTCAGTTCCTTGGGATGAGACATGCCGAGGGGGGAACAGAGCAACTCCCTGGCTGCTGCTCGGCGTGGTGCCCACAGGAACCCCGATCACCCCAGGAACAAGCACTTGGCTGCTGCTGCCCTTGCCCAGCATCACATGCAGCTCTCACCAGCAGCAGCTCGTGGCTGGGAATGCTGCCTTCCCAGGAAGGGTTACAGCCAGTGCAGCTCCTTCTGGGAATTGCTTCTGCTTAATATGAAGCATTTGGCTGCTACCAAGCACCACACAACTGGAGCTTTCTTCCTGTCCCCCCCCCCCGCACCCTCCCTGCGGCTTTTGTGGAAAAAGTGACTTCTCTGTGACTGCAGCTCCAGGCTGGCAGAACAGGACCAGCCGAGGCCAAGTCTCTCCTGGTAGGAGCCCTTCTCTGCTGGGGCAATAGCCTTGTGCTTGGGAAACACCCCCAACACTCACCCTGACAGGCTGAAAAGCGCTGGAGAGATTTTCACCTTCATCGACTGGGTCACTGTCTGGATGACTACAGCATTCACTGCATCCATTTTACATCTGTCACCTCTCTGCCTCAAGGGACTCCTGGCCAAGGCACCGTAGTCACCTACACCAGCCCAGGGGCCTGAGCCAAGTTGCGCAGTGGCACTGGCTCCAGTAAGTTTCTACTAGAGCTCAATGTACAGGGCAATGTCAACCCACGCTTTGTTCCCTACAGCACCATTTGAAAAGGCTGGAGGGTCCATGGAGCCCTCTGCAGTATGTCCTCCCTCTTCCCCCTGTCCAGCTCCCAGGCACACAGGCCATCAGCAGGGCAAAGGGCATTTGTGCCAGCAGCACTCAAGGCAACACCAGAACAGGGCACTGGAAACCCAAGGCTGCACCCAAGATCGCTGCTCTGATTTTAATCCTATTGCCTTTTTTCAAAGGGCTTGCTCTTACCAATCTGTCTTGGGTCGCAGCCCCTGCAGAACACGAGGAACAGGCTGCCCAGAAGACCTGCGGTTACGCCTCTCCTGCAGGGAGCTTGTTACTCACCTTTTCTAAGTGGCTCCAATTTACGGACTTTCAGAATCGTGACTCACGAAGCCACGCCAGAGGAATGAATCGCGCAGCGCCGCGAACGCCCTCCACGCTGCCCTTCCTGCTCCCGCGTTTCCACACACGCAGAACAGCGACCAGCCCACCATCGGACTCCGGCAGGTCCAGAGCTCTGCCTGGTTTCACGTACAGCACTAAACCTCTGCTCAGCTGGCTGCTGCAGGAGAGCCACCCGAGCACTTCTCTTGGGCAAAATCCCATCCCAGCCACCCTTATAAACATCCCTTGTCGTTACCACACGCGTTCGACTGAAGAAGGGGACAGCACCTGAACATTCCCCTTCTGCTTGCGTGCTTTCTAATGACACATTCCGAGCAGTTCTGCCCCAAACTAAGTTATGGGCACAGCTAGAAATTAATTCCTTAGTCACTGTGATCATGCAACTTATTGCTGATTAACCCAAAGGGGGACCTGGATGGCACTGATGAGGGGCTCCAGCATTTTTAGATTTCTACCTTTTCAAGGGGACACAGAAGAATGAGGAGCTCGCTGGCTGGGAGGGCAGCAGCCCACCCCGAGGGGTTTGTGCAGCTCCTCCAGCTGCAGTTCCTAGATAAAACCCCATCAGTTAACAGATTTTACACCAAGTTTTGTGAGGAGATTTGTCCCCACCTCCAGTTCTACACCAGACATCAAATCCTCAAGGTCTTGCTCTGTTTTGCAGCCCCAGCATCTTCTGCAGGTGCCAAGACAGGCAAGTGTCCGCCCACAGCTCACCAGTGCAAGGATGTCCTACACTCCCTTCCAGGAGCCCGTGTGCTGTGGGAATTTGTAGGATCGCAGGCGCGTGAGCCAGCAGACGTACAGAAATGCCTGTGCTGTTTGCTGAGAAGTCTCCTTAGAGACAGCCCAGGCATTAAATTCCCCTGGAAGACTCAATACCTGGAGAACAACCACAGCAGAGGCTCATATACCAGGGTGGTTTAAACCCTGCAGTGGAGTCTCAGCTGACAGACACCAGCTAGACCCGATGCCACCCCCACCAAGGCACCCAGACACCCCCCCCACACCAGCTCGGAGACCCTCTGCTCAGCTTCCTCTTGCTGACACCAGTCAGTGACAGACAGACACCTTGGCAAGGAAACAAACCACCTCACAATCGAAGTCTGAGATCATTTCAGGATGACAACTATCTCGGGAGACAAGAAGGAGAAATCTACCATGCTAACTGCAAAGGGGGAGGGAAGAGAGAAACGACTTCCACAAAGAGACACAGAGGAGCCCTCCTGCACTGTAAGGAGGCACTGATGGAGGCTTCACATAACGAGTGGTTCCTGCTGAACCCACCAGCACTGCAAGGAGCTTCCGCAAGCCCCGATTCCCTCTAGAACAGATCCGCTCTTCTGAGCTGCAGAGGTGTCCAGGGCAGGAAAGAGCAGAATTAGGGGAACCCGCTCAAGCTACAGGATCCAAACGCAGTCTTTTGAAGGAGACTCAATCCCTCGACCAGCACACAAAGGGGCTCATCTTCCCATTTTCCCCATCGACTCTGTTTTTGCTCAGTTCCGCAGAGCCACAGACCATCTGGTGGAGCACGGGGAACCAGACTGACTTCCCCTTTCTATTTCTACCTGCTCCGAGGCACTGCCCCGGCAGCCGGAGAGCTGGGCTCCCGCTGCCCGAGCCCCCGCGGCATCCAGAACCACGTTACCGCTGCAAGGCGCGCAAAAAAAACACCCCTTCAAAATTATGCTTCCAATTTCCGCGGCATTATATAATTAGCATCGTTTGTGTTGCAAAAGTAATTGCAGTAACATTTTTAATTAGTCTATTTGAACACTAACGTTTCTCCAGTGTGCATAATCTGTTGACATGAAATTACTGGGTTTGAGGCAACTCGGAATGATTGGAGTTTGTTTTGCTTTTGTTTCTCACTTGCTTAATACAGTCAATAAAAGCACGCACTGAAAGCCTGCCTGAAGTTAATGGCGACAACCCAAAACCCGCAGCAGCAGCACGAGCTGCAGCTCAGACCAGAGCTGTTATGGGTTTCGCTTCCGTCTGGAGGGCAGAGAAGAGGTGGGGGGGGAAGGAAGGGTGGGTTTTGAAGGCAGATAGCAAGAGAGAAACACTTGCTTGAAAGGTAAGGCCTGGCTGATATTTTTCAGCTGCTTCGTTTTGGTATCAAACATTGAATTGTGGGAAACGCAAAACAAAACAGGAGCTCTGGGTTTGGAGGATGGGGCGGGGAGAAAACCTGGGAAAAGTAATTATCTTCGGTAGGAAGTATGGAAATGGATGAAATCTGAAGAGTGTCTTTGCTGATTGAGTCATAATCAGGAATAGGCAGGAAACGTCTTCCCCAGAAAAATTACTGCATGAGATCGAAGCATCCATTACTAAATGATGCCTTTTTTTTTTCCTTCTCTTAAGGAATCAAGGTTTTTCTTTCCAAGGTCTTTTCTGCTCCCTAGATGGGAAAGCAGTAACAGATGCAGGTTATTTTTTGCCCCTAGGCAAGAATCACATTCCCTCCCTCTTCACCTCTACATCCACACCTCTTCCCCTGCTCCTCCCCAGTTCCCAGGGTGGAAGCCCCACCCGGGTTAAACAAACCCAGCTGTCAGGGAGGTGCCCCCTCACAAAACCTCCAGTGCAGCTGGAGCCCTGATCTGCAGGGGGATCACGTGCTGTTTGGACAGCAGGCAGAAGATACCCCAAGGATGGGAGCACGAGCAGAAGAGAGAAAGCTGCCAGTTCCCAGAAGTGTCACATTCCAAAAAGTGAGACCAAGAATCTCACTCTCTACAGTTTTCAAACCAGTTCCCTTTCCTTTACCATCCTCAAAGCACTTGAGTTGGGAGAGCCAAGACAGCAAGCCATCGGCTGTAACTTAGCCACGTGTCACCATTCCTTCACCACGACAGCCTGCAGATGAGATGCTGCTCCCTCCCTCCTCAGTATTCCCTGCTAATGCTATCGGACAGAAGGATCTCGAAACCCAAGGAAGGGGAAAACACCCCCCCCCCCCCCCCCCCCCCCCCCCCCCCCCCCCCACCCCCCACGCGTCCCCCCCACCCCACCCCCCCCCCCCCCCCCCCCCCCCCCCCCCCCTACCCCACACCCCCCCCCACCGCACCC
>JANIJG010012373.1:0-13235 GCA_024611175.1 Megaceryle torquata
CCCTGCTCTGGGTGACCCTGCTGGGTGGAGCAGGGGGGTGGCACCAGAGCATCTCCAGAGGGCCCTTCCAGCCCCCATCATTCTGTGATGCTGTGTGGCAAAGACGGGGACATTTTGGGTGTCACGTGGTGCCACAGGGCCAGCACAGGTGGCATGGCTGTGGCTCCAGCTGCAGGGCTTTTCTCCAGTGCAAATCCACCGCAGACTTATTTATAGCATCCTTATCCCAGTGAGGAGCCTATTTCGGGCCGATGCTGAAGCACCGGAGAGCGCAGGTTATTTTAACCCAGCACTGGTTTATTTTCAGAGCTGCCCTTCTCTGCACGTGCTCCGAAATGGTTTCCAGCTACCAGGCTCCTGGGAAGCCAGGGGCAGGAGTGGGGGTGCAGGACCACACGAAGATATTTTACAGATGAAAACCTAAACCAGGCTAAAGAGCTAGGGGGAGAGGAAGCACGTGAAGTTCAACAAGGGCACTCAAATGAACGTGGCCAGCAGGTGAAGGGAGGTTCTGCTCCCCCTCTACTCTGCCCTAGCGAGGTGACCCTGCTGGAACAGGAGGGTTGGACAAGAGGTTCCTTCCAACCACTACCATGCTGGGTTTCTGGGATTCCACAGCAAAGCTCCCTTTGACAGCACCTGCCTGGGATCGACCCAGCACCTTAGAAGGAAGATCACCTGCAGAACAGGCCACAAGCAAAGGGCAGGAGAGGAAGGGTTTCTGGTGCAGACAGCTGAGCACCCAGGACAAGAGAGACAATGAGGGAGAGAGAGATATGGAGGGTGGGGAAGGAGATCTAAGAGCTGGATGCTCATGAAATGTCCAAGGTCACAATGTTGCCCCCAGGCACAGGAGGCAGCAATAGCTGGGTTCAGACGAGGCAGGAATGAAGAGCCACACTCCTCATCCTCTGCATCCAAGAGACCTTAGCTCTGGTCCCACCCCAGGCCCTCTCTAAGAGTCTGGAAGGGGAGACTCCTGGAGCCATCCTGTTCAGATCCAGATGCTGCAGGAAGCAGCTACTCCCTCAGCAGCGAGTTGCTGGGGGGGCTTTCTCGGCACAGAGCCACCCTCACCAGTGTGCAGAGCAAGGAGCAGCAGCTATTGGTCCCCAGAAGCACTCACAGCCCCATCCTCAAAACTAGGGGTGCCACAGCTCTGCCAGGAGAGCAGCACCAGGCAGGGTCCAGAGCAGGAGCATCCAGAGGGCTCACAGCTCCATCACCCCGCCTGGAACAACTTCAAGGCCAGGAAATACCTTAAAAATTAAAATATATTAAAAAAATAATAATATTCAACAAGGTCTTCCCTGCCCCTGGATGAAAGCCCAGCAGAGCTCCCGCATCCTTCCTCCCAGATCCTGCTCACCAGCTTCCAGTCCCTGCTGCTGCCCCCCTTCCCAGCACCCTCTTGCCTCAGTTTCCCCCCTCCACAACCAGACAGATAAGGGAGGTGGGTAAAGCAGGCCAGGGCTGTCTCTGAAGTGCAGCATCCGTGCCCCTGTCTGGGGCTGGCAGGGAGCACAGTGCTGCCCCATGACCCCCCGCCCCAGCCTGAGCATCCTTGGGGGAGCTGGCGAAACACAGCACCCAGATGGGAAAAGTGAGTCAGGGCCTGAGCCACCGCCAGCCCACATTCCTGGCATCCCAACCCCCCAGCCCTGCCTGGCCCCCAGCCGCCCTCCCAGCCACCTCAGGACCAGCAGGGGGCTGGGAAGGAGCTGGTGGAGACTGGAAATGGGAGGCAAAGACACCCAGAGCAGAAGGGCCTCGCTTGCCTCCTTGCCCGCTCCCCCCCAGCAGCCACGTGCCACCCGGGTAGGTCTCAATGCATTTTTATTAAATTCTTACAAAACAGAATACAAAATTCTGGCATCAACAATTGTTATAAAGGAAAACTTCAATTCAGCTGTATCAGTTCACCTGGTACATACAGTAAAGTGCTTGTTTTTGTGGTGGTTTTGCTTTTTTTTTTCCTCCTTTTTTTTTGCCTTTTTTTTTTTTTCCTTTTTTTTTAAGTTTGTTTTTTTTTTTTAACCTTCTCATTGTCATTTTTCTTCTCCAGCCAGCCCCAGAGCGGAGGCTGCCCTTGTACAAAGCAACAGTGCGTTAACAAGACTCTTGTTGAACCAGCTTTGGCAGTCTTCATCAGTTGTAAAGTGGAGAAAGTTTCTCCTGTTTTGATAAAAAAAAGTTAGCTTCACAGTAAACGTTTCTAACCAGTTCTAAGTCGAGTTAGTCGGCTGAAGGAAGGGGGGGGGGAAAGGAGACGAAGCCAAAACACTTAAGATTTCCAGCTTAAAAGAAAAAAAAATGTCCTTTTGAAGTTGGTTTCCAAAACAGATGCTCTATGGGGGGGAAGGCTTTGAGAGAGGAAGAGGAGGAAGAAGGGTGATGGTGAGAGGGGTTGGCTGGCGCTGGACCACAAGTTGGGGAGCATCTGTCTAGGAACCACCCTGGGAGAGGTGCTGGCAGTAGGGAAGGGACATCCAGTCCCAGCATAAGCATCTCCCCAGTCATCCCAGTACGGTGCCAAGCCCTGCCCTGCCAAGGCACCCAGAGTCCCCCACACCACAAATGGGGTGTTTCAGAGCCAATCCCCCAGCTCCAGAGGCAACGGGGGATTCTCTGTCCCCACCACGCACACAGGAGCCGCCGGGTGCTCACCCCCCACCCTCCCAGTGCCACAGTTCCCCCCAGGACACCGGGTCCACAGCCCAACTGCACACCCCCCCCGAGCCAAAACACAAAGCTGAGCCTGGGCCGAGCAACCAGCAAAGAGCCAGGAGGGTGTCCCCCAGGACGTCCGTCCCCTCGGTGCCCACAGCAGCCCGGCATCCCCGGCCGGGGTGCCCACGGGGACGAGCTCCCACAGGGACCACCCAGCCCACACACCAGCCTTCAGAAGAGAGTGTCTGTGTCTTTATCTAAATATAGAGACGGATAAAAGAGCTCGGTCTTACGCATGGGAAAGGGGGGGGAACCCCAGGTTGCCAAGAAAAGCATGAGGGACAAAAAAGAAAGATGTCAGAGACATCCCCTCAACCCCATCCCCTCCCCCATCCCATCCCCTTCGCATGATTTTTTGTTTAAAAAGAGGCTGCAGGGTGCAGCATGAACGAGAGTTTCCACAACACCAGCTCAAGGCATCGCGTACTGTACATCATTCAAGTATTTCTTAATATAAGACAACGAGGAATTATCTACAACTGATAAAACAAAATAAGCTATAAAAAGTAACAATGTACAATCAAGATGGGATTTTTTTTTTTTCCTCTTTTCCTTTAAAGGAGGCCTCCCCTGGGGTGTCCCCACTGGTGCCTGGGTTAGGGTGAGGGGCATCTCCCCCTCACCACCACCCCACTGCTCCTCACCCTGCGTGGGGGGACTGGGGGTACCCGGGGGAGAGGGCAGATCACAAGTGCAAGGCAGGTTTTTTGGGGGGAAAGGGATGGGGACACACACACCACCCTCCCTGACCCGCTGATGTCACCCTGCAGAAGGGTGAGAAAAGACAGTCCCTGCCCCAAACTCCATCAACACCCGAGATCATCATCTCCCAAGATAACTCACACACACCTCCCTGAAACAAAAAAATAAAACAACGTATATTGCATAGTATTGCTGTCAGCAGTCTTAAAATAAACAGAACTTTTCTTGTTTTCAGACAGTGACTGTCCGCAGCTGAAGACCCAGGGAAGTCTCCACCCCCCCAAGCTCAAACCTCCCAGAGCCTTCACCCGTGCACACGATGGGCCGAGGCTGCTCTTTCAAAAGATAAAAGCTCAAAGCATTGAGTGGGAAGGGAAAGGAGATTGCCAAGGAAGGGGGTACCCTCCCCCCTCGGCAGGGCCGGGGGGCTGCAGCGGGGTGGCACTGCCCACGGCCCTGCCCACGGCCAGGAGAAGCAGGTCTGCTGCTCTGGCTCGGTGCAGGGGGTGTTGGGAGGAGCTGACGGACCCAGCCCCGTGGGGCAGAAACCAGTCAGAGGCCTCATCCCATCTCAGCATCCTGAGGCCCTCCTTCCCCAAAGCAAGAGCTGAGGAAAGGGCAATGCCACACATGTACACGCATGAACACACATGAGCCCACAGGAACCTGCGCATGCACACGGAAACGCACACCCAGCTCTCCCCAGCCGCCTGTCAGACACAACTGCCCTGACCCCAAACCCTCTGGGTCCCACATCTCGAGCCCTCCCCTGTGCTGTGGCCCCAGGGTGCTGCCACCAGCCTGGCCGCTCACCCACCAGCATCCCTGGGGCACTGGGCACCCCCCACATGGCCAGACCCTCGTGCCTTGGCAGCCTCAGGGCCAGCCTGAAGCCACGCCAGGTCACATCGCCCTGCACCAGGTCCCGATGCTCTTCAAGGGCGGGGGGTCCTTCACTTCCCATCAACCACCCTGCTATTCCCAGGGGGGCTCTCATTTGGTGCTCCAGCTGCCTGGAGACCTCACACCCCCTCCTCCTTGCACCCTCCGAGGGCACAGCCAGCAGCAAGCAACCCCTCCAAAAACAGGGGGTGCAACACCCGACCCGCCGCAAGAGCGCAGCCCTGGATGCCTCTGCATCCCCTCGGCTCTGACCTTACCCCCAGGGAGCCGCCGGCTGGAGCGCAGGAGGAAAGGAAGACATTTCTCCGTGCCCTGGAGAGAAGCACAGCTAGCAGTTGAAAACCAGTGAGAATTAAAAAAAAGAAAGCCACAGAAAAAGGGTGAATAGCTTATTCTGGAAGCGGGTGCCAGGGAGAGAAGGCGGCTCAATAGGACAGGGCGCTGCTCCCTCGCTGGCACCAGCTCTCCCCGTCCAGAGCAGTCCCCTGCACAACACCCACCACGTCCCCCTGCCCGAGCACAGCCAGGGACACCCCCAAGCATGGGACGGAGGGGTTCCCCGCACCCAGGACCCCCGGGGGGGGGGGGGGTGTGATATCTACCCCAACATCGGAGGAAGACCTGCAGCTCCGAGGGGTGGGACGAGGTTAAAACGCGACTCCCGTTGTTGAAAATGCGACCGAGGGTCTTTTGTTCACAGTATGAAATGAGCTGAAATCGTCAAAGCAGCCGCAGATACAAAGAGTCCTTTGGTGTCGGGGATGGGGGAGGGAAATGTCAGAGGAGGAGAAACCAAGAGTTGGGAAACAAAAGTCCATGTGTCTGTCAGATGTCCTTGAGTGTGCCCTGGGTGAAGCAACCTCACGCTTGATTTAATACCTTAAAAAAGAAAAATAATAATAAAGTTTTAAACAAACCCTCCCACCCCCCGACCTACAAGATCAGCAAAACCTTGGAAACCAGCCACAGGGACGAGTCCTGATCTTGTCACTAGCCAGAAATGGTGGGGTTGGGGGGGAAAGGAGGAGAGGAAGGAAGGAAAGAAAGAAAGAAAGAAAGGAGGAGGGACAGGGGGTACAGCAGGTCTGAGGGGCACAGCTCAGGCTTGGTCGGCCACCAGGACCAGTGGGGCCACCAGGTGCTGCCCAGCGGCCACCGCCTTGGCCAGGCTGCTCTTCTGCCGCCGCTTGGCCAGCTTGGACTCAGAGGGGGGGGAGAGCTGCATGGCCCGTGAGGTAGCTTTGATGATGATGGGTCGTGCTTCCTCCTCCGCTTCCTCCTCCTCGTCCTCGTCGCGCCGCGTCAGCTGGCGGTTGACAGCGATGGCCTCGGCGGCAAAGCAGGTGAGCTCTTTGGCACTGCTGTTCCTGTGGGGGAGGCAGCGGCTCAGGGGGATGTGGGTGGGGGGGGCAAAGGGAGGTTGGGGGTCACGTATCAGGCTGTCCCCCCTTCTGTGCATGCCTCATTGTACCAGTCATGCACCAAAACCACGGCTCGAACCCAAACCACATGCTGCAACCACTGCCCAGACAGCAGGAGCCATGGCAGAGCCTCCCAAAAGAGCTCTAGAATGGCAAGCAGCCCACCAGGGACAGGAGCCAGGATTTGGGGAGCTGGGCTGTGTGTCCCCCCATCCCAGAGCCACCCACACTCACCTCTGCAGGATGATGGGGGTCGGCAGGGTGTTGTTCGGGGCACACTACGATGAAACGCAGCCAGTCAGAGGCGGGCACCCCGCTGCAGGGTGTCCTCCCTCTGGCTTTTGGGAGCAGAGGAGGAGAGGGGAAACACTCACCCCCTGCACCCAGGGGTGCTCCAGGACCTGGGCTGCACTGAGCCGCTTCTTGGCATCTCTCACCAGCAGCTTGGAGATAAGGTCTTTGGCTCCAAAGGAGATGTGAGCCCAGTCCTTGTCAGGAAACTCATACTTCCCCTCCTGGATGCTCTCAAAGAGCATGTTCTGGGGGGTGGAAAGGTGAGGTTGAGCTGGGGGAGGGGCTGCTAACCCAGCGGCAGGTTTGGGTGCTGCCAGGGTCCCCCCACGCACCTGGCAGGTGTGACACGCCTCGCCCCGGTCCCAGCCGCAGTCGGAGCCGCAGTGGCCCACAAAGGGGGGGTACCCGCTCAGCATGATGTACAGGATGACACCCAGGCTCCACAGGTCGCAGCGCTTGTCGTAGATGGACGCCTCCTCGTTGAAGGCTTCCACCACCTCCGGGGCCATGTACTCGGCAGAGCCGCACTGGGGGAAAAGGTGGGGGGCTGAGCCCTGGCACGGGGACACCGAAGGATGGGGGACCCATGGGGCAGAGCTGTGGTGGCTGGGGGGGATCCTCACAGAGCTACAAGGCTGCCCCCACTGAAGTGAGGGTGCAGACGCGGCTGCTTCCCGGGTGTGCTCCTGGCAGGACAGATGCTCTCTGCCGCACAAGGGGTGCCACAGACCTGGGGGTCACCCAACATGGAGCTGCCACCCCAAAACTCCCCCAAAAATTTAAATAAAAAAAGCCTAAAGGGGCACAAGCTCCTCCCAGGCAGCACCAAGGAGGCCAGACCCACACCCCACAGCGCTGCTGCCACCCAACCGGCTCAGCGTCCGTCCCACTGTCCCGTGGCCGGGGAGTGGCCGCCCAACACCACGGGCGGGCGGCCAGGACGAGCCGGCTCTGCCTGTTCCCCCACCCCAGGCGGGCAGCGCGGCCGGAGCGGGCACGGGATCCGGTGCTGGAGGAGTTAACGCTGACGCGAGGAGAGGCAGAGGCAGCAGCCCCCGTTTCCCTCTTGGCTCCCCCGTTGCTCGCGGGGCTCTGGGGCTTTCCACTGCACGTGACCCGCAGCCCACATGGGCCTCGTGACCAAGGGAGAAAAAAGCTGCAGCCAGCAGATAATCAGCCCGTAACATAACGAGAGGCCTCCTAACGAGAGGCCTCACCAGCCCCAGCAGCTGATGCCACCGAAGGAATAAAAAAATAAAAATAAAATAAAAGGACTTAAAACCAACAACAAAACAAATCCCTACCCCCAGCAGCCTGGGGCAGTCAACCCTCCCAGTGCTGAGAACAGGGAAACTTGGGACACCTCAGAAATCCAGCTTGTGCCCCAGGAGGAGGGTAAATGTGGAGGAAAGAGGGGGCTGGGGTGTTTTGCCCCCCGCCTCTGCTGTCGTGCGGAGTGCATCAGCCGGGCTCTGCCCTCCCCAGCATGTGAGCACCCCAGAAACACTGGGGTGCAGGGCAACACCCTGCACGTAGCAGGGGGCCTGCTGCTGGTGATAAGGGGAGTGGGGCAGGGGGGCAGCCTCAGTGTCCCCCTCAGAGGGTGGGACAGCTCTGTGCAACACAGGGGTCAGCCCAGAAGCCTTTTGGGGTGCCCACCCTCCAGGTGGGCAACATCCCACAGCAGCGGGGGGGCCCAGCCGCCTCTCACCCAGGACCTGGGGAATCACAGCGGTCCCCCGAGTCCTCCCCAGCCTCTCGCCTGACCCAGTTCTCCCAGTGAGCAGCAGCCTCCCCGCAGCCGCCTCCGCCGGGGCTGGCTGTTGCTAAGGCTCTCAGCAGCCCGGGCTCTGCGCCAGCCCCCCCTGCACCGCCCGGCCCCCCCCCGCATTATGTAACCGCATCTCGCCCGCCGCCTCGGGGGGGGACAGGGTACGACGACAGCCAGCATCAGCCACGGGAGGGACGAGCAGGGGGGTGTCCACATACAGCCCCAGTCCCACAGCCTGTAGGGCAGCTGGGGAGCCCCCCCAGGAACAGCACACACCCCACCCCCCACCCCGGGGATCGCACTCTTACCGGGGTGAGCAGCTCTGGGGTGGAGATGGGGGAACAATCGCTGTTCAGTTTGATGCCACTTCCCAGGTCAAAGTCACAGATCTTTACTGGGGAGACCTGGTGGGGGGGAAGAAGTGGTCGGTGACCCCCCCACAGCTCCCTGGGAATCACAGCCTTAATATCACACCCAGCTGCCCATCTCCTGCTTCACCCCAGCCCGTGTGCTGCAGGGACCTACGACCCCCAGGCAGCACCCCCTACACCCCTCACCCCCCAGCAGCACCCCCCTGCACCCATCCTGGCTGCTCCCTTCTCACCTGGTCCAGGCTCTCACACAGAATATTTTCTGGTTTTAGATCTCTATGCGCAATTCCTGGAGGAGGTGAAAGAGACAATAAGGGCAAAAATCCCTCCTTACCATACATCTGTGGTGAACAGTCTGGAGGTGCACAGCGACCCCTCCCACCCCAAATCACCAACTGCATCATGGCAAAGGGCAAAAATTGCTGCTGGCCCTGAGCCCCAGACAAACTGGAGAAACAGGCTCCATAACCTCGAAAAGCCTCGTGATGCAGCTGGGCCTGACCCTGCGCCCAGGGCTGGCAGGGGGAGCAGTGAGGCAGAGGCACCTCAGGGAGGGCACGGCAGCACCCCAGGGAGGCAGCACCCCCCAGGGGAGGGCACAGCAGCACCCCGGGGCACCCCAGCTCACCTTTGTTGTGCAAAAAGTGGAGGGCACTGGCGATATCCCGCACCACCACGCTGGCCTCCAGCTCGTTGAAGTGGCGTCTCCGGTGGATGTGGGTCAGGATGGAGCCTGCGACCAGGTGAGAGCAGAGCAAGGGGTTTGGGGGGGGTGCTCCTGGCACCCCAGCTACCCACCCTGGCCCTGGCACTGCACTCACCTCCTCTCATCTTCTCAAACACCAAGTAAAACCTCTCCTCTTCCTCAAAGAACTCAATCAGCTCCAGAACATTCCTGTGGGGACACTGGCATTAGCCCAGCATCCCCCCAAAACCTCCTGGGGTCCCTCCTCCCCACAGGTCCCCAAGGTGGGGAGGGGGGGCATTGCAGAATGGGAAAACTGGGTTTCCAGCAATTGAAACCACACAGCCAGGGCCCCCCGATTACATTCCAGGGGGGAGAGGGACTTTTCAGCGCCCAGCTCCGCTGCCTAATTGCTCACAGACCCTCCTGGCTCGCTCGCCCTCTCCAGCAACAGCCCCGCTCAGCAGCTTGCTGCGGTGGGACAGCGTCTGCCGTGGCTCGGCTCGCCCCTGCTCCAACCTGGCTAGTGTGCCCCCCTCCCTTTGCCATGGCAAATGGCTTCGTGTCACCGTGAGATGCCCTGGCGAGGCCAAGGGGAGGGAGCAGGGTATGGGTGGGCAGCCTGTCTGCAGCCCGCGGGTGTCTCAAGCATCAGCCCGGTCTCAGCCTACTCCCCAAGCCCACGGTGGTGGGGGGACGGTGGCTGCCCCCTGGTACCTGTGTCCCTGGCACTGATACAGCATCTCCACCTCCCGGAAGACCCTGCTGCGGATGTGTCCCAGGCGCTTCTCTATGATCTGGAACACAAAGCAGGGGGAGTTCAGGGAAAGGCACCACTGCCGGGGAGGGGTCAGGGCCAGCAGCCTCCGCACCCCCACCCAGCTGGCGCTGGGGACCCCCGGGGCTGGGCGGGGGCAGGCAGCGGGTGCCCGAAGGGGTTAAGGCAGCAGAACAGGCTGTTCCCGGCAGCGGTGCCAAGCCGCTCCCTCGCGGGGCCTCGGCCAAGACAAGGTCCATGTGACACCACCAAGCCCCAGCACAGCGAGTCCCGGTGACGGAGAAGGACGCTCTGCCCCACGGGGCGCTGGCAGCAGGCGCTGGCACAGCGGGTGCTTGGCAGGCGTGCCATGGGGTGGGCAAGGGGTCCTCACCCATGGCCTCACGGGGGGAGAGCTGGGTGCTCCCTCTGGCCCCAGGCTTCAGGGCACACAGAGCACCCGCTATGCAAGCCCACCCCAGAGCCCTCCCTGCTGCCTCAGCTTCCCCACTGAGGTACCCAAAGGCACCCCCCCCTCCCAGGGCAACGGGGGAAGTTAAGTCCACCTGGCATTTAGTTGCCTTTGACACAGGGTCCATCCCAGTCCCCTTGCATTGTGACTGGGAACCTGTGGGGTGCTGGGCCACAGGACCACCAGCCTTGACCCCAAAAGCACCTGGTTCACCCCAACCTCCTCCAGCACAGGGGCACAGAGACCTCCGTGGGGCAAGCTGGAGCTGGCCACCCCACTGGCACCACATGCCCCTGCTTGCCCCAAGTCCTCAGATGCATCCCAAGCATTAATTTAATATCCTGTCTGCCCTAAAATACAGGGAGAGGAGTGTGGCAACGGGGGTTGACCAAGGTCCCAGAGCTGGGTGGTGGCAGAGGATGGTGTGCCACCAGCATGGCCCTGCCCCCTCCTTCCCCTCTAGCCCATGAAACCATCATCCTGTGCCAGCACTGGGTGGCTGCAGGAACGAGGAGAGCACAATATGTGCAGGGCAAAAAGGGAAACTGAGGCAGCAGGGGGGAGGAAGCCAGGGCTGCAGCTCCAGAGCTTTACCTTCACTGCATACTCCTTGTTGGTGATGAGGTTAACACAGGACTGGACTCTGGCGTGGGCCCCTTCTCCCAGCACCTCCTCCTGCAGCTGGTAAACATCTAGCAGAGGAGAAGTCACCTGAGCTGCCGGCCCCACCATGACATGGGACACCACAGCTGTCCCTTCTCCCCAGGCCATCCTCAAGCCTGGTGATGCCAGGAGGGCCCCAGGCTGAGGTGGGGGGACTCTGGGGTCCCCTGGCAGCCCTGCTCACCTTCGAACCTGCCAGAGAAGCTGTCGGTGGCCCTGCAGCGCTTCTTCTTCTTGTTCCTTTTCTTGGCATCAGGGATATCGATGGGTTGACTTGAAGGCATGTCTGTGCCAGAGCAAAGCCACCCGTGTGAGTCACCCCTGTCCGCCCCACGCTCCCCCAGCATCGCCACCCCTGGCGCAGCCCCCCCAAGGCCTTTGGGGCACCGCAAAGCCAACATCCCGGGGTCCAGGAGCCCCACGGGAGAGCACCTGCAGCACCCATAGCTCACCAGGACGGGGTGGGCACTCGAAGTTGAAGACAGGCTCCAGGTGGTTGGACTGGTCAAACTCCAGGTCAAAGGGGTTTTGTCCCTGCAGGGACCAAGAACAGGAGTGAGACCACAGCCACCAGTTCAGCCACCACCAGACGCCTGCAGCAAGCCCAGTACAGACGCAGAGCTCCTGACCTGGGCATACGCTCTGCTCACCCACCCTACTGGTGCAGGACACCAGCTCATGGTGGGACATGGTAGGACCAGGAAGAGCCAGAGGAGGAAGGGTCTGACCACACCTGATGGGGATGGTGCTGTGGGGTCCTGCCTCCTCACCAGCAGCCCCAGACCAGCGGGTGGGGGATGCTGATGAGGGGGATCAGGGCCACCAGCACTAACCCAACCCCATGTCTCCACCCAGACCTGAACTACACCGAGGAGAGGAAGAAAAGCCCCAGGGAAGAAACAGGCTCCAGAGCCACTGCACCACGTCCTCCTGGCTCCACACAAGGTCACAATGGGATGGAGCCCGCTCAGCCCCACAGCGGTGAACGTTGTGCGAGACACCTGTGACCTGGCAGGATCAGGCCCCATCCTAACCCCTCCCTGTGCCCCAGATCAGCAAAAGGCATGTGAACTGCTGCCCCTGCCACCCCAACCCCTGGTGGCTCCAGTCCCAGCACTCCAAAGGCAACATGGGGACCCTCTGGCCCCTGCTCCCCTGAGCCATCCCACCACGGGACGAGGCGACACCCAGACAGGGAGGCGAAAGGGCCCCGTGTCCTCTGTGGGGTTACGAAACGTGTTTGGGTGGAGGTGGCAGCTCCCAGCGGCGTTCCCAAACCCGCCCCAGTGCCCCGGTGCCCGGGCCGGCTGCCAGCCCCAGCGCGTCACAGGAACAGCGAACCCCGGCCACCGCCGCCAGAAACAGCCAGAAAGCGCCTGTTTGCTGCCGGGGCGGCTCAGGGGGGGGGCCAGGGAGGTCCCCACCGTGGTGCAGGGGAGGGAGCTATGCCAAGAGCACTCCCCCATGAAGCACCACTCTAAATCTCTGGGGCCAAAATGCTCCTGCCCAGAATTTTGCCAGATTTCCCCCTCAAAAAAAAAAGTGAATTTGCAGAGCACAGCATCATGCCTCGGCTTCCAGCCCCCCCGCTGCCAGCCACGGGCCCAGGCCCCTGCGTCACCCCCTTGGACGAGCAGCTCCAGCCCAGGTCCCTGCACTGCAAGCAGGATGAGGCTTCCCGGGGGGGAGCAGTGGGGGGGTAACGGGGCGGGGGGCAGGGCCCTGCCAGCTGCTGCAGCAGAGACACACAAAAGGTTTGGGGGATGGGAGGCACAGGGCAGACATTGCCACATCCGAGGTGTCCCCTGTGCTGTCCCCAGCTCCATCCACCGCGGGTTGGGGGGGAGGGACCCAAACCCCAGCCAAAAGCCTTAAAAGCAGGATTAGGTGTCAGCTAAAATAAGCCGGGCAGGTTTCGGGTGAGCTCCCAGCATCCCTCGCAGCGCCGGGAGCCAAACTAAACAAAGATCCCACGAAGCCCCTCGGCCGCACGCTGGGACGAGAATGAGTGGCCAGGGGAGCAGGACCCGGCAGGATGTGGTCCCTCCACACACCCCGAGCATGACAGTGGCCGGGATGGATGCTGTGGGATGGGGCAGGAGGTGGAGGGTGCCCCAGGCACCCATGGGTGCAGCCGCAGCCCTGGGCCAGAGGACGTGTTCGCCGTGCTGCCAGGATCTGGCCCTCGCACAGGATCCTGGCACAACAGGTCCCGCACCTGGCTGGGCCTGGGGAGCCCCTGCAGCCCCCGTACCTCACAGCCAGCCCCTCCCCCCCAACGGCCTCCCCTGTACCCCCCTCGCAGGGGCAAATAGGTGCAGTGCAGGGGGACAGTGCAGCCCCCACACCCCACACCCCCCCACCCCACGGAGGACCCCCGTGGGAGCTGCAGCAGAGCAAGCAAAACCTCAGCCTGCAGCACCCCAGCGCCCACCCGAGGGGGGGGACGCTGCAGACCCGACCCCC
>JANIJG010012374.1:0-14617 GCA_024611175.1 Megaceryle torquata
CTCTTCTCTTCTCTTCTCTTCTCTTCTCTTCTCTTCTCTTCTCTTCTCTTCTCTTCTCTTCTCTTCTCTTCTCTCTGCCCTCAAAAGAGAGTAGTCTGTGGGTAGTGAGAGGCTGGCAGGGCACACTGCCAGGATGGCAGACCCAAAATGACCAAAGGAATATTCCATATCATGTGATGTGCTCAGCAAGGAAAGCTCAAGTTGTGAAGGAAGGAGCTATTTATCAATGACAAGGGAGAAGTAAAAGAAGGTAATTGACATAACAAAGATAAATCAGTATCACACTAGCACACTAAAGAATCCATTTCTCTAGGCCACTGCATTTTTTTACTCATCCGTTTGTGTTCCTGGCAGCTTTTAGGTCTGTGAAAAGTCCCTTTGATAAATTTTCTTAAAGAATGACTACATGAATAGGAAAGGTTATATTCTGCCATCAGGATGACAAATGTCACTTCGGCTTCCTTAACCTGTGAATCAGTCTGTGTAGCACAAAATAAGTGTGTCAACATTATGCCTGTGAGCACTTCTCATCTTGCTCCTGTTTTACAACTGTTGAAAGTCGTAGCAGCTACTATGTATAATTTGGGAATCAATTTCAAAAGCTGTTCCATGTCTTCTCTGCAAGAAGTCACATTTCCAACAGATTGAACTGATTATAATGTGTTTCTTACAGGAAAGATAGTTCAGTTTACCTTAATAGTCTAGTTTTCTGGTTCCTAACATTCTTCCTGGATGACTGTGTATGGGGAGCAAGGAGATTAAGAGTTTTTTTGAATCATTTTGAATGTCCTTAACTTTTATTTTAGACAATTAATATATAAACTGAGAATTCATAGAAGTAGATACTTATTTTATTATTCACATATAAGTCAGAACAACTGAAGAAGCATGCAGGTCATGATAAGGAGATTTTATCACATCAAACATGTTAGAATGCTCTGAGCACTTCTGCAATACCCCTGAATTACTTTCTAGTTTCTTCTTTTTTCTTCTATCTTTTTTCCTTTTCTTTAACTAAAATCTCTTATTAATACTTCTTTGATGGTGGTGAAGACCTGTGCTTCCTTTTTCTAAAGGGAGCTGGGTTGAAGAGGTGTTCACAGGCCTTCAGCATCCATCCTGCTTTCCCTTCACTTCTGTGCTGCTGTTCCTTTATGTGTTACCACTTCCATCCCACCAACCCTCCCCAGAGCCATTACAGGAAAGGATCACACCCTGTGAGATTTTCTGATGATGTAAACTGAGAGCTTGGGTTCATTTACTCAAACACACATGAAACACACATAAAAATATTCATGAACTGAACAGAAGACACAATTGCTTTCTGACTTGACCCATGTACCACATCACTGCTACTGATTCCTGGACCTTCCTTGCCTCCCTGTAAAACATGTCAGGGCTATGATCTCATTAGGAGGTGTAGATGTGGTGGGACAGCTCACATGACAGCAGTACTGCAATGAGGGCATGTAGCAAGCTTTATAGGAAGGATGGCATAAGGGTGTCATCAGGTCTGGGGGTTTCCTAGGAGCCTGGAGAATCAGGCAGTCACCATGGGATCCATCCAGGCAGGGTTGGGCAGCCAAGGACCTGTCCTACTGCTGATCTGCCCCAGGTGTCAGGCAAATTCATAGTGATGAGACAGGTCTGAGGTCAAGCTAGGAAGTCTGTGATCATAATAATAATAAATAATAATAATAAACTTTTAATGGGTCAGTTAGGAACCTGTCATGTTGATTTTCCTTGTGTTGTAAGCTCCTATTTTTTGCAGAGATGTAGCAGTAGGAATGGCCAGGTTGCTGTCACTAAGCTCACAATAATTCTGGGTCTGATTCACCATTACCCTTGGCCAGTATTGCACCCTGAGTAGAAGCCATTAAAATCACTAAAGCAGGACTGGTGTGAATTAAAAAAAAATATTGTAAGACACTTGATTTAATTAAAAACTGATCTTTTATTTACATGCACTGAACTTTCAAAAAGGAAAGGAAACTGAAGTTAAAAAAAAAAATCATTAAAATACATTTTACATACATGTAATAACAATATCATGCAGAAATGAATTCTGACTTCAACAAAGTAGGTACTTTTTCCATGAAACAATTAATTTTTTCTGAAATAACTTGGATTGTGTAATGTTCCATAATCACCATCAGGAAAGAGTAAATTGCTGCTGCCAAGCTCTGGACTGGGGGATTTAGCTGATCTCATGGAGGAGAGATGATTTGCAACAGTGCAAACTTCCCTCTGGGTTCTGAAATGGAAGAATGCCATAAATACAATGAGAATCAAATCTCATTCAGGGCAGAAATTCTGGCATTTCATCCTTTTTCAACTTTTAGGTTTTTATCTTCTGTGGAGTGTCTAATTTCTCCAATAGAATTTTCTCTTAAGAGAACAGTACACAAATTATCTCTATTAATGGTATATTTAATTATTAATTTAAGTACTAAATTTAATCACATTATTTATTAACTTAAAACAGGTATGTACTTATTAATTAATTAAATGTCTGTAAAAAAACTAGGGAGAATCAGTTATTGGAAATATTGCTTCAATTCTATTTGGTAGGAGTCAGTCTGACAGAGAGTGGTTGGTACTGCAATTCAGTGAAATATGATTTCCTCCCTAGTAAATGTGAGAGGAGGGTGATAGACAACTACTGATCTAAGACTTCCTTTCAAGTGAACTTACAAAATGTATTAAAATTTCCTACTTGCTCAAATACCAGATCTGGGGACTTCCTTTGATAAAGTTACCAACTAATTCATCAAAATACTTAGCCAGCAAGCCATCTAAACAGTCTCACTGAGATTTCTTCACTTATTATGCCTTAGTTTCTTGCAGGGAAGAAATCCTTCCGAGGCTGTAGCCATAATGTTATTGTAGTGTTGTCATAACTGACTGGTTTTCAAACAATAGTCATTCATTCAAAATACATGCAAAAATAAAGATAGAAATGTAATATTAAAGAATTGCTGCTATGGCTGATATTTTCAAATAGCAAAAAATCAGCAAGTGGTTCTCAATCTAGAAGAAAGAGCTTACACAGCAATACAATACTCTAGATTAAGACTTCACATTGTTAGTGGTGTTGTGTGGTTTCTACTGGAAGTATGTAAGCGAACATAGCTGGCAATCAGTGAAAATTAAAAAAAAAATAGATAAAGGTACATCATGAAGTAAATGAGTTAATCTTTGCAATGTATTTGCCTGCAATACTCACTTTGTTCTTGGATTTAAGTAGGAGGACCTATTAACCTGCTTCTCAGCCGTACCAGTCTTAATCCACCCAGTTTAAATAAGGCAATCGTAAATGAAAGGTTTTCCTGTACATCTGTCACCCTCCCACATACCTTCATCAGGCAGACAGATACTTACATATAAATAGTAAAATGTGGAGGATGACAGTGTTGCTTGGCACCACAATTCATTTAGAAGTGTATTAACCAGTGAACTATTTTTCTGTGCTTAGTGAAAGCTGTATTTTTTTTTCTTTTTCTTTTTTTTTTTTCCTTTTTTTTATCTGTAGGTTTCAGAAAAACAGATAACAACATGAGCTTTGAGATAGTATAGATACATTTTGTATGGAGGTCCTTTTGTATCTCTTGACCAAGCACATATATATTCATCTGACAAGGAAAAAAAAATAAAGAAAAAGGAAAAACCCTGAAAGAAGACTCACAAAGTGCAGTGAGATTATCTTTTGATGATTACCCACACAGATACAATAGTGTTGAACTCTGTGAGGTGGTGTGAGAAGTCCTAGGAAGCACCTGGCACAGTGCTCTACCCCCAGTAGAAAATTACAACATTCCTTTTCAGTACAAGGGGGGCAAAATATTGATCTGGTCTCTTCATCCACAACTCTACCATTAATCTCCCATGAGACTGTAATGAAATTTGTTTTATTCTGTGCCCATTTCTTTAATTCTTGGAAATAGTTTGACAAAAAATATTTTTTTTGTGAAAGAACATTTCTTGTTTCCCAACCTCCAATCTTTATCTAGCTATTTAAATCTCTAAAGATGTCTTATATAGCTATACTATATGATGTGAGTCCTTCCTGCTGAGTTTTATTAATTTTCATTGACACAGGAATAATGATACTTGCTTGCCTTTGTAATGTAATTTCAGAGCTGTAATTGAAAAGTTTAAAATGAAAATGAAAAATTAAGTGCTAATGAAAATTAAGTATTTTAGAAACAAATATCATTTGAGTATAAATGCATGAAAGTTATATTATAAAATATAATTAAAGCATTTGCTATAATTAAGTTACATGTATATTCACTTCATATGTGTTTTGACAAATGGAGATTTTTCCACACAAAATGTTTACACAATTCACACACAACATATGAATGACCATAGGCAGTAGACAAAGGTAACAGTGCAATACACTTCTGCTTCTAAGTGTTTTGCTAAAGTTTAAATGTAGTGGAAGAAAAAAAATTGCCTCATAAGCATTTCTGACGTGATCAGAAATTCACAGAAATAAGGTATGGAATTATACACAGGACTATTGGGTCAAATCATTATAGCAACCCATTACTGGACAAAATGCTCATGTAGATTGTGTAACTTAGCTCAGCGCCTCACCAAAATATATAAAAATTGGGAAGAATGGCAGATCTAAGTTACATAAAATATGGAGTACAATATTTAACTGGGGTAATTCAGATAGCAAGTTCTAGTAACAGTTTAAGGGAGGAAAAAAAACCCCAGCAAACACCACACAAAAAAACCCCATTGCATAGAAAAAATACCTTTATCCACCTCTGTTGGTTGTTACATAGTCTGTGAAGGCATGTCTATTTTGTAACGTTCCCATTTAATAAGTGAGAGTGTGAGAATTTACAGGATCTTACATCTTAAGGAACTTCTTTAATTTCACAAGTATGAACTTGCACATTTAATACACACTAAGGCTGGTTGTGTGCTCATTTACACAGAGAAATGGAGATGTTGGAATTAGGTACAGTAACTTTGAGTAGAAACACTTTTGAAGAATCAGATGAAAAGCAGAACACACCTCAGTGGTATTCTCCATGGGCCCTGTCATCCATATGAATGAAACTCATTACCACAGTTAACTTACCAGAAAAAAACAAACAAACAACCCCCCCCCACCACCACCAAACAACAAACAAAAAACCCAAACAAACAAACAAAAAACAAACCAACAAAACAAAACAAAAAACCCCATGCCTTTTAATACTGATAATAATGACAGAAAAAATGACAACTTAGATTGCCACAGTTTTACTTGTCAGTGATCTCAAGCTACTTAAACTTCAGTCTTTGACTACCAAACTCTTTCTCTGACTCATACTCCCACCAGTTTCTTTTTCATTTTCAATACCTTCTGAATTTAAATTCCTGAGACACTCTTTTTTGCTTGATGTCCCTACTTGTGTTGAGAGGTTGGACCAGATGACCTCTAAAGGTCTTCTATGATTCTATGATTCTACTTCCTTCTACTGTAAGTGAAAAAAAAATCACTTTCCCTTTAGGATCTTCAATTATAAGTCTTTAATACCAATAATAACAAAAATCAGTGACTGGAAAGTTTGTTTCAAAAGGTATTTCTGACAGCAGCCTAACTAATCAGGTTTAATTTCCCACATATGTCCCACAGACAAATTCTTGAGTACCTCAAGGATAAGATTATGAGACTTTTACTCTCTGGGGCTAGTAATAACCCAGCAGCCTGGTACCCATTTTCGACATACTTTAAAGTACTGAATGTGCTTGACATCTCTGTACTTTTTGTCATGTCTGTTTGAAGTTGGCCAAGAGGTTCAAAGTACACAAGGTCAAAAAGGGCAGTTGTATAATTCTTACTTCATTTAAAGAGAACACTTAAAATCCTCCCTTAGCAGGAGGAGATTTTGCATTATTATTGATTTCCAAATGTGACTAAGTCTTCGATGCAGAGATCTGTTTTTAGATTCTTTCTTAGACACACATGAAAATTTCACAGTACAGTGTGATTTAAAAAAACCCCAAATATAAATTCACACTGACACAGTTGGTCAATACAAACAAACAGATGATTCCTTCTTCAGGCAAAATAAATACCTGCAGTTTCTGTGTTCCATCAGTGCACACATCAAATCAGTCCAGGAAGGTGGATCATTGTGGATAAAATGACATTATTGCGAATTAACACAGGAACTATGCAATTTCTAGCAAATTATGTTCAGCATTGCAAATCCAATATCGTGGTGTGATACAGTGCTTCAGAGAGAATGTGCATTGCATAAAAATATCCGGGGCTCATTTTTCTTGGCAGACTTGCTGAGCCCTTACCAACTTCATGCAGAGGAACACGAGGGCAAAAATTAACATGATGATCTCTTCCGGTTTAAAATCTAAATTTTGCTTTTTTTCCTATGCAGAGCTCACATCATGCGTATAAACACAAATCATTGAGTCATCCAGCAGCATTTGTCCAAGTCTCTCTTCACTTACATATTTAAAAATGTAGAGGAAGTACCTAGGCAAGTATTTACCATAAATAAATTATACTCCTTACAATGTAAACAAAGACTTCTTTGTGGGAAACCAACAAGCTAATTTGTTAAGCTTGCTTGTTCTTGTCATATTGGTGGTAGATCCTAGTTTGATGCTCTTGGAAAGTGTCATGGAGATAAAGGTCAGGAGCTTAACTTCTAATGATCCCTCTGTACCCAAAAAACATGTTACCATGCCTCAGAAGAAGAGTAATGATTTTGCTGGTCAAAATCTGTCATCCTGCTGGATTTTATCCGTGTTGATCAAGGACTGTATGGTTTTCTTGTGCTATATGGTTTAGAAGAAGAACACAAAAAACCTCCCAAAATGAGACCGGGGAAAGACAACACAGGAAAAGGAGTCATTTCTCATCATATACTCTTTCCATCTGCATTGTCTACTTGATGAGACTGTATATCTGGAGAAACATATACTTTCCCAGAGGGAAAGATAAAGACAATAAGGGAGAGAGACTTATGGATTAGAAAATAAAACTAGAACAGCTTTAATGAAAATAATAAAATGGGATTTAAAATATATATATATAAACCCCACAATGGCAGTTATGTCACAACCATCACTGATGTTGTCAAGCATGCACTGGGGAAGTCCCAGACGGGACTCATCAGCAGATGAGAAACAGGTTCAGGAGCTGTATTCTTGCTTGTTTTAGAAATAATGTGGCCAGCAGGACTAGGGAAGTGATTATGCCCCCGTACTTGGTACTGGTGAGGCTGCACCTCAAATACTAGTTTCAGTTTTAGGCTCCTCACTACAGGAAGGACATTGACATGCTAGAGCATTAGTTTGCTTGTAGAGAATAATTATTTTCAGTCAAGCAATTCAGAATAGAAGAGCTTTTCTTAGCGTTGCAAACCCCTTATGTCTAGGTGTTAGCCACTGCTTACTCTCCAGGTCAAAAAACCCACCAGTTAGAACTGAGCTGTGAGGTGAAACTCTGCTTAAGATTTCAAGTTTGAAAAGTATTTGAGAATATATGAGACCCCAGGAAGTAAATTAAGAATGTAAAATCAAAAAGGTGCTGAATTTTTGACCCTTCAAGCAATCTGCTTGTTAAAACCTTCCCTAGCCCTTGACAAGCTGGCCAGAAGATCAGGTTGACTTCTGTGAAAACCTATTTGTGTTCTTTCCAACACATTGTCAAAAGGAGCATATTTCCATTGGGTGATCCACTTCCTATGAATTGGTACTTTTTGTGGGAAAAAGTGTCCTAATCAGACTTTTGACTGGGTTGAGTCAGCATTGTGTTAGATAGCTACTGGCAAACAGATCCTTCCTTTAAAAGAGCAGATTAGTTCAGCAGGTAGGCAGTAGGTAGAGAGGATCATGGTCATTGACAGGGGAACTCCAGCTTATTCATCTGCTTCCCCGCTATAGCAAGAACAAACTAGGGAAGAGACAGGGGAAAATAATGAATGGTTTGGGTTGGAAGGGATGATATCTAGTTCCAAACTCCTTTCCAAGAGACCAGATTGCTCAAAGCCCCATCCAACCTGGACTTGAACACTTCCAGGAATGGGGCAACCTCTCTGAGCAGCCTGTTTCAGTGCCTCACTACCTTCACAGTGAATAATTTCTTCCTTATATCTAATTTAAATCTACCCTCTTTCAGTTTGAAGCCATTACCCATTGTCCTATCACTACATGCCTTTGTAAAAAGTTCATTGCCAGCTTTATGTAGGCCCCTTTTAGTTACTGGAAGTCCACTATAAGGTTTCCTCAGAGCCATCTTCTCTCCAGGCTGAACAACCCCAACTCTCAGCCTGTCTTCAGCCTGTGATCTTTGTGCATTGTAGCCTTCAAGTGCTATGGAAAGAACCATGAAGAAACACCTCTCTCTGTTTTGGTGAAATGCAATGAGGAAAAACAAGGTGGATTTTGCTTCACCACTACTGTAGAGTAACCTAGAAAAGTCTGTGGGAGGCAGTGATAAGATTTCTCATAGTTTTTTCATAACTTTTCCAAAATACATATTTAGGAAAAGCACACAGTGATGATAAACAATCCAGCCCTGCAGTACTAGAAGAAGAGGAAGATGAGGTAAGAACAGTTTCACTGCAATGTTTGCTAGCATTGTCACAGAAAGCGTGCTATAGGGACCAAGGGGCAAGCACTAGAGCAGATGAGGGTGTAGCCTCCCACTACAAATTTAGACTTCTCTGACAAATAGTAAGGAACTTCAGCCCATTACCCTGCAGCATGCTGGGGACACAGCAGCACAGCCAAAATCTCATGGAAGAAATAAGTTCTTTACCATGAGGGTGGTGGAACGCAGGAACGGGTTACCCAGGGAGGTGATTGAGGCCCCATCCCTGGAGACATTTAAGGTGAGACTTGATGAGGCTCTGAGCAACCTAGCTGAAGATAGTTGAAGATGGCCCTGCTCTCAGCAGGAGGGTTGGACTAGATGACCTCTAGAGGTCCCTTCCAACCCAAACATTTCTATGATTTTATGAAAAGATACCTTCTGATGCAGACTTGTTTCTGCAACATAGCAATATTTATCAGAAATTAAGTTTTGTAATTAACTAATCCTTGTCTTCTTCTCCTTCTCTCTGAAATTCATTTTACTAGCTAATTTTGCTTCATTTTTGCTACAGAAACTTTCATTGCAGGGAAAAGCACATGGCTGTAGAACTGCCAGTATAATTTCCTTATGAAAATCTGACTTGGGAAACAGCTACTCTCAAGAGAACATGGTTTAATTTCTACACTAATTAACAGTGTAAACTAATGCTTTACTACTCATCCTACTATTTTAAGTGTCAGTAGAGGTTTTAATACTGAGAAAAGAGTAAAAACTTCAGAGCACAAGAGTTGAGACAACATAAAGAGGAAAAAAAAAAAAAGGCATGTGAAATGCCTTGAGTGCACCTTGCTGTAGCTGGTTGGATTCTTTCATGAATTATCCCATTCCACATGGGATAAGCTGACAGACCAGTACAGAGCTAACTGGAAAACATTTTTTTCTTCAATTAAAGTTTAATATTCCAAAATCTTGGGTTCCAGCTCTGCATGAACAGCCAAATAGTTTCTACAAGCCTGAAATTCCACTTTCGTAAGCTCAAACCCTTCTCTCTGATTTTTGGACCTGGAATAGAAAATCTAAGGATCCGTCTCCATAATTTCTTAGTTCAGATAAGAAGTGATTCTGAAGCAAATCTCCCACTTACCGTGTTTTGATTCATACCAAAGAGCTGTGAGACAGAGCATACAAGCTGGATTCCTTTTGGTAAATATTTTTTTAAAATCAAATCAGAAGATGTACTCTTAACATGAGCAAAACTGTAGTGAGCTCATAGTCCCCAAAACTGGACTGTGGCTAGTCTATAGTAAGTGTAGGAATATGGACTTCATTATTGTTTTATTTAACATGTTTGCTCCTTTTGTGCCACATGACTTCTTAATGTTGACTAAGCCTAATATTGCTCACTGACTTTGGTTTTCCATACATAAATGTTTCAGGTAAATAACAGTATTTGTTATGCTGAAGAACATACAGAATACTACATACTTTTAATTTGTTTCTTTTTGTGAACGTGACTGGCAAATACTTGTAAATCTCCTGTCAGGAAAGAATTATTAGAGTGTTTGCATACTTCCAATCCAAGGGTACAATTTATTCCTCTAATATGATTCCTCTACAAGAAATTAAAAGATTAAAGTTAGTTACAGCTTTTCCACAACTCTTACACTGATTGTTAATGCATCTGACCAGGAAAATAATTTCTCCAACATGCCTGGAGCATTGTAGTTAGCTGGCATGTAGCTCATACTTCAGGCTGCCCTGTGGCACTGTAGCAGCTCTCCAGCAACATGCACTGGTACATAGCACCAGGGAAAAGAAAGCTAAAAGTTTTTTCAGTAGCAGGTGAATCCCCCACACCTCAAAGGGCAAAAGCAGACAAGTAAAAGCTTCTTTAAAGAGTCCCCCTGCACCCAGTTTGTTTTTATAGCTTTGCCTGTTAAATCAGTGTTAAATGCCAATGGCTGAGATACATGGGGAAAGATCTTCCAGAAGCTGCCTGAACATAGAGCAAAGAGCAAAATAGTTTTATAAATGTCTAGCATTTAGCAGAAGTTAATAATACTAACTCACCATGTCTCCCGAAAGTGTCATGAAGAATCTTCAGTAAGATTGTGTTTAATCCTGTATGTGCAACGCAAACTGTCTCAGGATAACCACATGAAATATGAAAGATTTACTAAAATTAAATAGTACTCAAGGCAACAAACTTCAAAGAAAACTAAAGTTTGAGCAAGTGTAGTAATTTTCAATAAAAACTTTTCCCAGTCAGCATTTTCTGATAAAAGCAAGAAGCTTTGGTAGAATTTATTTACTCTTAAATAAAATTGACAGTAATGCCTACTGAGGTCCATGAGTGAGACTACCTGACCTGTCTTTTCCGATGCAGTGTGAGGGCCTTAATTGCTGTGCTGGTGTGCACATATCTTAGCTAAGCAACACTGAATGATTTTGGATTCTGATTTAGGTTTCTGAAGAACTGAGATGAACAAAAGCACAAATGGTTTGTGAGGATGTAAAACACAGAAATTATATATGTTCCTGAAATGGCAAAGGCAGAATAAAAAGAAAAAAAAAAAATTCTATGTGAATTATCAGAGATTTCAGTTGCTTACTGTTTGGAGTATACCAGAAAAGCAGGTATAGAATTTTAGTAAATGTAAAGTAGTGATAGTGGGAAATTTAAAAAGATATATTCTGTTATTGCAAAATTCTGTTAGGAATTTTTTGTATCTTCAGTGAAATGTTTATATACTTTTATCTTCATTCCCTCACCAACAATCTGAAATATATAATATTAAAATGCATGGAACCAACTCCTCACAGTACAGGTTGTGACTGCTGTGACTGCATGAGTGACATGCTGAGCTATGACAACTTGAGAGGGTGGGGTGTGCCCCATTTCTGAAATTAATTTTTCTAAATGTGAAGTTTTAAGTGATTCTGAGCTTTGCAACCTAAATCTAAGTTCTGTTCCTTCCCATATCTGTGCTGCATGCATATTTTCTGTGAATATTGGTACTGTAACTAATGAGGCATGACAGCATGACAGCACAGAGTTGGAATTGCTTTTCTTGATGACTTTGATTTACTATGAAATTATGTTGGAACTAGATTGACACAGAGGGTTTTATTTTTTCACTCCTAAATTCTAATTGTACAAGCAAAAAAGTTTTTGCTGATGATGAAAATATAAGTGGGCCAACTTAAATATTTCTTTTCTAAGGCCTGAATTACAAGCTCTTGAAATTCTCCAGAACAAAACCTGTTAAAGGCTGGTCTAATAGAAAAAAAACCTCACATTTCCTTTTCACACTCTGGAAGTCTGTAATATTGCCTTATTTGTGCTGAACTTCTTTCATTATAAGGTCACAGATTTTTGTTGTTGTTGTTGTTGTTGTTATATACATCAAATAGAATATTCAATTTACATCAAAAACTATTCTACATTAAAAAAAATCTACTATTCTAAATAAAATACAACTAAAAGAATTCATTTTCTGCCTGAATTATCTGCAAAGTGAATTTCTGCAAACTGCAAAATACAGTCACTTAAATCAGCAAATGTAGAAACAAAATTAAAGCTGTCAGCTCATCTGGGAACAGTCCTAGAACTAAATGAGGTCAAGTAGGAGGACTTTAATGGATTTCACTGCATTTTGGATCAAGTTTCTTAGTTTATTCCTCTTACTGGTTCAATTTCCCCTTTTATGATTGATATATTACTTTCATCTCTCCATACCTTGCTCCTCTGTACCTAAAAAGTCCAAATGAGGTGACATGTGAACAGTAGCATCTATTGAAATGTTTCCTGACAGATGCAAAAAGATGCTTTTTTGCCTCAGTGAAAATTTATGCTCTAGGAAAGTAATCAGTCTAATCTAAGCCAATGTCACTGGCTGATCTTTTCTATTTCAAGGCAGACCACACTGTCTGAAACTCTGCTTCTGGTAACCCTGGAAGAATCAAGAAATTCAGTCAGGCTTAAATTCCTGTAGAACACCAGAACTGTCAGTGGGGTTTGTGTTTGTTAACTCTAGATGTCTACAAGGTAGATGTTTACATCTGACGTAGAAATTTGCAATTTCTTCCACAGTTAACAGACATTTACAGGGAGTATTTAAACTTTCATCTAACATGGTGTGTATGTCTGCTTCAAGACATTTGTCTACTTATGTGATTTGTATGGTTTTTTTCTACTGATTCCTAAAGGATATATGCTATTACATATATATGTAAGTGAATTTGATTCTGGGTTAAATGTCTTTTCACTTTCCAAAATGAGAGATTAAATATGGCAACGTGCTTTGGAAATATCTACCATGAGAATAGAATAGAATAGAATAGTTCCAGTTGGAAGTGACCTACGGTGATCATCTTGTCCAGCTGCCAGACCAAAAGTTATAACATATAATTAAGGGCAATATTGAAATGCCACTTAAACACTGACAGGCAAGGGACATTGACCACTCCCTAAGAATCCTGTTCCCCCAGTCTAACAGCTAGAGTGCTTATCCAGTTAGCTGCATACATAAATCTACTTACTCTCTTTCCCAAAGGGGAGTTAAACTCACATTATCTGCTTCAGCATAATACTGTCAGCTGGACATAAACATGATATGCTTTCCTTATAGAAAATATTCAATTTTATGAAATAGGACTCCAAACTCACTGGATAAAATAAAATATGATTCTCTAAACTGTGAGGAGATGGGTTTCTGTTACTCTTTCTCATTTGAAAGCCTTCTATTTACATAAGCAAACAGTACATGCAATATTCATGGCAATACCCCTCAGATTCTAAAAGAGTTTGGACAAGGTCTACTGCAAACTTCCTCCTTGTTACTCCTTTGACATTACCAGCTGCATTGCTACACAGAAAAGGCTTACTAAATACCTACTTCCATCTACTGGCACAAAAAGATTCCTTTTATAAAGACTCTTTGTGTTTTTCACCTCTCAACCTTTTGACAAGAATATTAAAAAACATAAAATATCTTCCCGCGGTGGAAGGCTTCCTTTGTACCATGGCATTGCTTCTAATTTCTAACAGTGCTCTAGATTGTTAATCTCACTCAGAAGCCTTAACATGTAGTTCACCATTATGTACATTATGATTTCTCCTTTAATTAGTTACTAATATGAACTACCAACACTTTAGACTTTTTTTCTACTAAGCAATCCACTGTGATTTTCTCTACATTCAATATTACAGACTATTCTACAATTTCAGAAGTAAGATTCTATGCTAGATGCTTTTCTCAAAAGTGAATACTGTCTGTTAGCATTTCACCAGCTTTCTTAATTCATTCTATTTCTTTACTCTAAACAGGAGAAGGAGGACCCAGGGAACTACAGGCCAGTCAGCATCACCTCCATCCCTGGAAAGGTGATGAAACAGCTCATTCTGGAGGTCATCTCTAAGCATGTGGGGGGAAAGAAAATTATCAGTAGTCAGCATATGAATTCACCAAGGAGAAATCATGCTTGACCAATCTGACAGCCTTCAGTGGTGGTGTGACTACCTGGGTAGATGAGAAGAGAGCAGTGGATGATGTCTACCTTGACTTCAGGAAGGCTTTTAACACTGTCTCCCATAACATCCTCATAGGTAAGAAGGGGAAGTGTGAGCTAGATGAGAGAGGACAGTGAGGTGGATTGAGAACTGTCTGAACAACACAGCTCAGAGGCTTATGATCAGTGGCAGAGTGTCTAGTTGGTGGCCTGTAGCTAGTTGTGTTCCCAGGGGTCAATGCTGGGTCCAGTCTTGTTCAATATATTCATCAATGACCTGGATGAAGGGACAGAGTGTACCATCAGCAAGTTTGCTGATATACGAAACTTTCAGGAGTGGCTGAGACACCAGAAGGTTGTGCTGCCATTCAGCAAGATCTGGACTGGTTGGAGAGCTGGGCAAGTGTGGAGTCCTACAACTGGGAAGGAATAACTCCGTGTACCAGTACAGGTTAGGGGCAGACCTGCTGGAAAGCAGCTTCACAGGGAAGGACCTGGGAGTCCTGGTGGACAACAGGTTAACCATGAGACAGCAAT
>JANIJG010012375.1:5504-23467 GCA_024611175.1 Megaceryle torquata
AAACATACGAATATTCATATATTGAGGTAAAATCATTGTTCTGGTATCACAGTATATCACAGTATATTCATGGTTGAAAAGGACCTCCTAGATCACTGAGTCCAACCATACCCATAACAAAAAAAAAAAAAAAAAAAACCACCACTAAAAAAACCCCCCACCTAAATAACCTGATCAAACATGTCTTTCAAACCACAAATGTTCACAGTGCAAGCAAAATCATGCTGTGGACCCAACAGGTAAACAAAAAATGTATTAGAAATTTTTACTAGTAAGTTCTACTTGCTTAAATAAGATGCCAAAAGACCCTATAGTTTGCCAAGCATGAATATACAGGTGAGAAAGGACACAGAGGAGAGGGGAAGATGCAAACAAGTAGTCTGTTATTTGGAGTTATGTGCTATGAATGGTCCTTAACTCAATGAAGACTATGCACCTGGTAAAATATATGTACAAAGTTCTCACGATACATATCTCAACAGAAACTGTAACACTTCCAACAGCGCTGTAACAGATCAGAACAAAGTGAATACACTAACTGAAGGTAGATGACGGAGCTGTGCTGGCCTGGGTAAGAAACAGACTTAAAGTGGGGAACAGGAAGGAAGTTGTCATCTTTTCAACACAGAAAGCTAACAGAATGCTGTTATAAGCAAGTAAGTCTCCTGGGGAATTTACTGCCAGTCCTGCAAGCTGGCTTTATTTTCAGCTCTGGGTCAGCACTCAGAGGATGGGATCTTGCTGTACAGGGCAAACATTTCTGATAGCATAAATATCCTAGAGGAGAAAAGTTAAGAACTAGAAAGAAATCTAGCTATTACACTGTAAACAGAGTTGTCTTTACATTCCTTTTAATTCCAGTATAATAATTAGAAGCTCAAAGTGCCTATGTTTCAGAGTATTTCAGAATTCATTTTGATTTTTATTCTTAAAATTGCCCAGTGTTTGAGAGAAGTCCAAAGAAGCTAATAAATTTGGGGCTATATGATCTCTTGGGAAATAGCAAGTCCTAATAAAGTTGTGTGGACATGCAGTTACTGTGGGACCCATACCCAAAGAGATAACTGGGGCTATCTGAAACCACTGGAGTCTCTGCAGGGGCTGGAGCTGTAATGTGCTGGGGTTTGGGAAGGAATTCTCACTGGCAAATACAGATCATACTTTTGTTTTCACAGGACAGTCTCATGGGTCTATAAAAAAATTAAACATCAAAGACGACATTTAATATCTGAAGATCACCTGAACTGAGCAAATAGAAATGTCTGATTCATACAGGATCACACATCTGGTTCTTGCTCACTGAGAACCTGAGTGTCAAAGGAGTGAATTAACTACAAACCACATTAACATCACTTTGAATAAGGTGTCAAGAAATGAGCTGGACAATTGCTGGTTGTGGTGACAGTTACAAACATGGAATATTTGTAAAGACAGTTTTTCTGAGAGCAGAAGATGGCACAGGGTTGTTCCTGAAGTAGTACATGTTTGAGGCTTTTCATTTTTATTTCACTAAAAGGATTCCAGAAGTGAAGAGGCATTGCAACCCAAATTGAAGCAAAAAAGATAAAAAAATAGATTTTAGCTTTTAAAAACCAGCTTTTTAGAAGACAATATAGAATCTATTTTGAAACATCTTTAATTTTCCAGCTGGGCTATTCATACGAGTATAAAGTATAATCTGGTTTGAAGTAGGTTAATGATTCTTGAAATCTTTAAAGAAACAAATACATTTAGGACAAATACATAGATCCATTTTATTCTTGTGACCACAATGGTTATTCTACCTTAAAGTAACTAGACAAGAAAATAAAGAGATGAGTGAACAGGTATAATTTAATGTGTGATCAGAAAGCAATACAATGAAAAAAAGTGAAAATATGTTAATCCTGAATAAGAAACATATAAAGTGGAATGTTACATTATAATTATGGAACAGAATATTTGCTTCCTGGTAATTGGATAACTAAACCAGGTCCTGTGCAATGAATGTAAGTGAGTCTTAGCGTGTATGTTTTTATTGAGAGAAGTTAAGCAATAATGGTGTATTGGACTGAAGTAAGGAGATAAACTGGCTCAGCTAGTTGGCAATATTCATGTAGAAAAAGAAAGCATAAAATCATAAAAGTTGTTTTGTTCTATTGTTTTCCTTGTAAAGGTACTATTTTAAAAACTTTTAAGTCACAAGGGAAGGAATAAATGGTTCACAGTGGGTTAGAGAGATAAGGCTAGTTGAGAAAATTAATTTTGAGCTGGATAGTATAGTTAGACCAAAAATACCACAAGATGATCAGCTTTGAAGAGAAAGGAAACTTTCCTTGACTTTAGAATTTGTGTGTATGCATGCAGAATGTGTATCAACACTAAATATATGGCTTCAAATATATTTTTTAAGGCAATGCGAGATGCATATATGTGTTCTTAAAAAATTCAAATATTGAATATTGGTATTGGTGTCAAAGGCCATGTTGCAAATAATTACTGTATTGTAATGGTGGCCATAATATATTTGCACTATTCAATATTAGATAAAATGGTATATTTCTGAGACTCTGCAGTGCAAATATTGTCAATATATTAACAGAATGATAAATGATATAAGGTAAAGTGATCAGAAAAAAACAGTTAGAAAAGAATCAATAGATACAGTGTCATTACTTGGTAGCCTAACTGGATATTCTTATTTACTGATGTGATGTATAGTTTCTTAATAATTAACATGTTCCATTAAAAATAACAAAATTTCATTGGGAAAACCCAGTCAAAGCATTTCTTCCTGGATTGGTGTGTTTTGAATAAGTAAACCAAAATGAAGTATTTCATTTGAATAACTTGGGTTTTTTTTCCAAGTCAAAAAAGCATTGATTACCTTTCCAAATCCAATACTTTCTTATGGGATCTGTAATTAATATCTTACATTTTCCCAGAAGGGTAGAGTCTCTCAAGGTCTGCCTTTCACTACAGTAGAAGATTCCTTCTGAACCATGGTGAACCAGAGGTGTCACTAGACTATGGACTATGATGAAATACTTCTGTGGGGACCAATCCCCTGTGAAAATGTAGCCTTGTAGGCTTTTAAATGACAATGCTACAATTTTTTTTGACTGAAAATTCAAACCAAACATCTGGATATGTCCAAATTAAACTTTTGCAGAATATTTTCTCCATTAAATATTTTATGATTTCATTTTAAAGTATTAAAATATATTTTAAAGTTATAGATGGATGAAAAATCTTTATCATTTTAAGAGAAAAATCTATTCCAATTTTAGGAAGTAACCAAAGACAAAACATACATTATAAAAACACAAAACCACATTAACAGTTCAGAAAATTCCTATCTTTTAGGGCCAGAAGGGATTGCTACATAACAAAAGCAAAGCAAAGTTACAATGACCTTTAATTCTCTCCCCAAGATCAAATAGAAAATGATCCTATACTAATACTTCACTCTGCTGGAAAAGAGAGAAATGTGTTGGTTTTCCATATTAAGATACTGGAATGTCGTACCATAAGAAAATTTATGACAAAGGGCATGATCTAAGGGACTTGCCTCTGATCATGGGAACACTTGTATGCAAGAAGGGTGGTAATATACACACTCCTCCTGGACTCATCCAAACAATATAATCTCTTGCTTTTCTGTTGTTACACCTGACTGACATGATTAAATCAGAGGAGAGAATTTCAGGACTCTCCCAGCTGCTGCCCATTTTAACATCACAATTTTTCCTTTAAACTGGCCTTTTCCTCCTCCTTCTTTGTAGAGTTCCCTTTAGGCTCAGATGTTATTTTTCATTCACTTGGGAAAAGCACAACCCAAATACTGAGCAAGATGGCTATGCAGTACTCGACATTGATTAAAGATCAAAGAATTATCTAGGGACACAGAATTTAAAAGGATGCACACTAGCCAAGGAAGCTGGGTACACTGTAGCTGAGTGGAGATGTTTGGGAAACAAGATCTATGTGGGATTATAGAACTAAGCAAGTGCCATCCGGAGAAAAATGACATAACAGGAACTGTCTACAAGTAATTAAAGGTATGTCATAAAGTAGGCCACTTTTTGGATTAATCAAAGAAGACCGAACAACTCATTTAACATGTAGAAGGGAAAATTTAGGTTACGCATTAGGGAAGACTGTATAATATCTGAAGAAGTAAGAGTTCATATACAAAACTGGGTGTGCCATCAGTAATTTAAAGTGTTTTCACTGTTTAAACTGTTCAAGAAGTCCTTAATTTCTTCGGTTGATTTAGAAATAATTAAATAAACCCTGTGTTTCATAAAAGTATCAGGTGACCCCTAGAGGTCAGTTCAAGCCCAAGCAACTCTGTAGCTGCAATAACCTCTGCCTTTTGGCAAAAGGTGATGAAAATGTAAGACTGATTTACATCTTTGTATCGTATACAATTATACTGTATTATAAGCACCCTCAAGTACTTTAGACATTTACCACTATATATGCAAACCATTCATTTTCATAAATGTTTTGCTTGAAATACTGTTACATTAAGGACATTAATGTAACCTTATAATATAAACAGAAAATGGTGATTTATGAGCATGAGTGAATGAAAAGCAGACTGAAAAGACAAATTATGAAAGAATAAATTTGGTTTTGTAAATTACAACTTTTGCAAGGCTGTATAAATTAAATGAAAAATGTTATAACATTGAATTGTGCATGACACTGACTGCTTAGTCCCCAGTCTTGTAATATGCATTGCAGTGAGATATTTACCCCCTAGGATGCTGCAGCACTGAGTTCCTGGCAACTGGCATGGGATGTTGCATATTTTCATCCATTAAAAAAAGATTTCTAAGAAATTACTTTTTCCTTTCTTCCATTTCATACTCTTTTCTTTGGAGATCTTACAAATTTCTTCCTCATTTCTAGTGAGCTTTTGTGGACAATGGGAAGATGCCTTTTTTTAAATTTCTTTTTAAATGCTGCCTGTTCCTCCCAAATATGTATTAGTCAGTGACAATTTTAGCAATCACATTTTTGTCAAGGTAGAATTTTGTAGATGCTTCAACTCATTATTTTAAAATAGCATTCATAATTACCTATCTAAATGATTTCTTGAGTTCGGCACAGTATTACCTACAAAGGCCAGAAGGGCTGTTCATTAGCTGTTAATTAAATCTGAAGTTCTGATAGTTCTTACAAATATGGTTCCAGCATTACATCAACACTCCACAGTGTGCACTGCAGTAGGAATGTAGAAAGGGTCTTAAAGACAAAAAACTGTAAGAGAGGGAAGGTGTGATATAATTCTCTATCTGTTCATTTTTGATGGAGTAAATGGACCTATCAGTGGGTGGAGTTTTTAGGAAATGGATGTGACTGACTGTAAGGAGACATAAATAAGGCAGCCAGGTCAATTCAGATTTTTGCTTTCAAAATTCTGCCAGATGACAGAGCAGCCTCCCCAGAATTAGAAAACAAAACAAAACAGGAGTTTAACTGGCTATATGGCTTAGCTCAATTCATCTGGTTTATGTCAGTTTTTAATGGTACTAGTATCTATATTAATGACATGAGTACATAAACTGCAAACTCCAAGTACGAACACAGTAAAACATATTTCTGGAAATACATCTTTCTGGGCAGTTTAGTTTGAAAGATTTTTGGTCCAACAGCCTGAAATCTATCCACACCTTTGCAATCCAATACAGCCTCACCTACAGCAGTCAAAAGGGTTTGAGTTACTTTTTTGTGATTTTATTTTATTTTTTCCAGTCATTCTGTTGCTTTTGTGCTGTTTCAGGCAGAATGGGGCAAAATTCCAGGAAGCTGAGCCTGTTCCTGAATGGATACTGCCTTTGTTGTACTTGGCTGAATTTGGACATGGCTGAAAGAAACTCTGCTTCATTTTTTCATCAGAATATGGAAAGATTCACTGGTTACAATTTTCATCTTCACCTATGAATTTATAATAGCAACGGCATGTGGTGATAATGAAACGAGCTTTCAGGGTGTCAGAAAAGGTAGCTCTGGGCTAATCAGCATTTTGAAGTAGTTTTCCAATCTGGAGCATGAAATCAAGCTGCTTCTGTTTACCATTGATACAGGCAATTTTGTTGTTGATAAATAAATACAATGTGTATAACCTTTTGTATCATTTAAATAATGGATATATCAATTGATATTTACTCAAGTAAAGCACCATATTTTATAAAATAAATGACATTTTAGAGGCCAAATCACTAAAGCCAATTATAACATGAAATCAGTTTTAACAATATATTTAATTATCCTAACATAACCTAACATGGCAATCTTAAACAAACACACTGAGTTCAAATAGGAAATCTTAATGACATCTGTACTGTAATACTTGCAAATTTTGAACTAACCTTTTCTCATTCTTTTTTTCATAATACCTTCCATTTTTACCACATGCATACGACTACAGATCTCACCAAATGAAGACTAATGAAATTACAGAACAGAATAAAATTACTCTTTACCAATCTGGAACAGAGCATAGTGATTAAAGCAAGTGGGTCATGCTACTGAAGCAATCTACTACAACTATAAAATTATTCAAAAGCAAAACACTTTTCTTAAGTCTGAACCAAGAGAGGAACAGAGCCTTCCTGAATAAAAATAGCTGGGGAAATATGCTAATAGCTCAACTGAGATGCTCAATCTGGTTTCAGTAGACAATTAAGGTGAAGAAAACTTGTTCCTGCAAAACTACTTATTTTCTTCTTAGCTTTTCCTTAGAAGTTATTGCTCTCTTGGGATTTATGTGGAAATTAATTCAACATTACTATTTTTGTATACCATTCTATAAAAACACAAACTGTAATGTTATCTCTAATTATTTTTTTGTCATCCACTGTTGCATAATCAAGAGTGGATAAATCAACATCTCTAAATTTTCTCTCCCCTGTGTTAGCAGCAGCTGAAATAGTGATTAGGAAAAGGAAAACCTTTATATATTACCAGATGAAAACTTACATTAAATTATTCCACCAATATGCTCAGACCTAGCTATATATTGGCTGATTTCCAGAATTACAGTGTGAAAACTAAATTTTGCTGATATTTTACAAATACAAAATAAAGTATATTTCCTTACCTCTTATAGTGGAAGCCCTGTAATTTTTCAAACTTGAGAAACTGATGTGCTGCTCCACATTTTCCATACTCCAGGACAAAAATTAAATTCCTTTTCCACCTTTCCCTGTATCGTTTGTTATATGCATTATAGTACTGTCTAGCGGCAGACTTCACATATTTCTCTTGCCAAACCTATTGCCAAACATGCAAAAAAAACCCAACCCCAAACCTGTAACCAAATAAGTAGCTTTGTGGATTTCAGTGACATGCATATTTACAGTTACATACTTATCTAATGCATTGGATAAAAAGAAATAAAGAAAAAATGACAGCATCAGGACAAGAGTCTGTCTTAAAAATATTTGTCTGGCAGGGATACTTTAAATTAGGTCTTAAGCAATGAGAGCAGCAGTAAAGGCTAATAACATTGCCCAGCTCCAAGAGCTAAGTGAAGAGTTGCCAAGAGCAGAAAGCCCGGGCTAGGGCCAGGGTGGTCTTCATGAAGGAGAAGATTGCCTTTCCAGAAAGAAAATAATTTAATTAGAGAAAAACTGGATTATTTATTTTCAAGGAAATACCATGGTTTATCAGGCTTCGATAAATGAAGGCAATCACAAGAAATGTTTACTGTTCTTATTCTGCTGAGAAGAAAATATTTCAGATCAGTTAACTAATTGCTCTTATTTTGAGATAAGAAAGGAAGAAATCTTCCACCAAGAAGGAACTTACAGTAAGAACTTTCCTTAGCTTAAATACTACTGTAAGACATTTCAGGTGTGTCAAATGAGTAGGAACTCCCTAGGATATCTAAATGAGTGTTGGCTGAGCATAGTTTTCTTACAGTTGAGTCAGCTGTTTTTGTCAGATATTTTTGTCTGTCTGTGATGAAAATGTCACTTGGCTTATAAACATCTGAACATGGTTGGTCCTGGAAATGGTGACCCAGTCTGAGGTCACAGTCACATATTTCTTAAGACTGTGGAGCACAGCTTTAATGACACAAAACCCCCATCAAAACGATAAGTGTTAAATTGGTTAGGAAACAGGCAATACCAACTTGATACACAAGAGACTCTCTCGATAGCCTTGCCTCAGTTTTTATGGGATCTTTTCTTCTAAATATCAGGGATTTTCAAGCGTCCAAGCTGACAGCCTGCACCCTGCTGCAGCGTAAGATTTCACAGTTCAGTTCAGAACAGAAATTCTTTTTTTTTTTTAAATATATATTATATTTCCTCCCCTTGCATCCCCTCCCTTAGAAAGCAACCGTCCCTTGCTGCACTCTGACAAAAACAAGAATCTAAGTATCACACATTTTTTTGAGTAATAGTTACCTTTCTGATAGGCCTCTAAAAATTTCTGGAAATCCACATGCATTCAGAACTGAGCATACAGGATGAAAACGTTGAAGTGCTTTATATTTTACAGATTGTTGCAGGTTTACAATATGGTGGAAAAGAAGTTAAACAGCTTTTAAATTTACCACTTGGATTGTGTAGTTATCAAATCTTAATAATTGTAGTCCTCTTTATTGTGATGGATCTCCTGTAAGGAAAACCCATAACACTGCACAAAGTCCTTCTGGTGGTTTAATGAATTGTGATCTTCCTTGTGAGTAAATAACAAATTAGTATACAAACCACAGTCCATATTATATAAACATTATACCTAATTACTTCTAGTTGTAAGGGGAAAAATATTTTTAAAAAGTTTCCCAGAAAACAGATAAATTTTGCTAATTGACTCTCATTTTGGATAATTTGCTTCATTTTATTTGATAAATTACCTATATTGTGTAATTCTGTTTTTCATTTGCTACAACACTAACTCTTTGATAATATTTTTTTTTCTGTTACTTCCCTTTCTTTTTCTGCCTATTCTCCACATGTATTTTCTGCACCTTTTATTCTCTGATATGCACTTAAAACTTTTTCTTTCTAAAAGCTATCGAAATTTAAAACAAATCAGTTTGCAGTAATGTTAAAATACCTATAAAGTGAGTGTATTCCAGATAATTGAATGAAACACTTGATCTTAATTACAAGTCAGAATTTATGAAAATTCTTAATGAGATATTGCAGAGTTTGATGAAAATGTACTAATATTTTACTGGTTTACTAATTTACTAGAATTTTAATTATTACATTTATCTAAAAGCATTTTAGTAAAGTAATAGGGATACCCACAGGTAGTTATTCTGTCATGTTAATCAAAGGGTTTGATATTAAATTTTAGTACTGATAAAATTAAAAAAATCACACCTAAAACCATCAGAATATCTAAATAAAAAAGATGAGGGAAAAATCAGCAGCAATGAGATCCTGCTTTACAGTTTTTCTGGAAACAAGCACTGAAATAAACAGGACTGATTGTGTGTGTGGTTGCAGGACAAAGCTTAAGGTGGTGAGAAAGTATCAGCAGTAAAGGGCAAACTGAATACATATGAAATTTTGCTGAGAGCTCTGTATTAGTCTGGAATGAGTTTTTATTACATCTTCCAAACTATTAGAAGGTTTAACCTCCTGGGATATTTTCATTAGTTGTACAAAAAAAATGCCATCAGACAGCTTCTTTTTTGCAGTCGGGGATTCCTCTCAAGAAACTGTATAGCTGCTAGCTTTGATCTTTGTCCCATTATTTCAGTCTCATGCTTCCTCTCAGAGAGTTTGATAATATCCACTTTATGATAAAAACAATTTAACTGCCAAATGAGAACTCCCCTGATAAATACAGAGTTTCTGGATGTTATTAAAAACACAATCGAATACACTAAGAATTACAATAAAACACACCTTTTTAATGTCTGAAATAAGCAAGACAAATTGTTTTACAAAATAAAGGATTTAAAAAGGGGGTCTGGTACAAAAATGCAATCATGGTAAATATGAGGAAGGGTTCCAGTAACATCACTTTTGGAACAGTATCTCAAGATTTGGTATAAATTGGAAATGCGAAAAGGAGTTTTTTAACAGTGAAGAAGTCTGGAATCCAAGATACTTCTACATCCAAGATACAGATATTTCCTCTCTTGAATTTCATGGTAGGAACCCTAAAAAGGTGATAATCTCGGAAGCCCAAACAGCAGACATTTGAGGTCCTTAAATGACTGTCCCAAAGACTAGACTTTCAAATGAAGACATTTAAGAGACAAATTTTGCAAACTGGAGTTGAACATGCTTACATTTTTAGTCTAAAATCTTATAACAGGGAGTCATTATTTTTTTTTCCTAAGGAACATCAGCATAACAGTATATCCTCATAGGTAAGTGATTGCTCAACTTTTCAAGTCTAATTTCTGTCTATAGTAAAGGGCTACAGACCAAACAGTGTCTTACTGGATCTCTGTGCAGTGGTTTCTCCTGTTTATTGCTCTTGTGCTCTGATGACACAATCCTGTAATTTGTCTACTTTCCTAAATACTATGAGATATTGCATCAATGGCTTTAAGTTGCTATACAACATCAACTTTTGAATTATATTTTTATCATCAGTGTCCATTTCTGTGACCATTTGAATATTAAACTCTTTTGTATTTTTCTGTCTTTGACATCAGCATTTTGGACTTTCCTCTATTAATTTGATTCATAGGAGTTAGTGCTGTAGAAAATTTTTATTAATGTCTCATTAAGTCTCTGCAAATACAAGGCCATTCCCTATATTTTCTAGTTTTTGTCCAGTCTAGATTAAAAGGTCTCAAATGAGAAAATTTTGGCTACTTCCAAAACAGGAAGAAAAGGAAGAAAAAAGAAGTAATAAAATAATCCCTAAGAAGTATGCTATACACACTAGGATCATATCAATTCATGATATTGATCTCTGTGGTAGGAAAGGCAGACATTTCAATAAAAACACATTGCACACTGACTATTTGTTGAGGGTTTCCAGAACACGGAAGGCTGAACACTGTCATGGCTGTTCTCAGAGTCCCATATTAATCTGTATCTCCCCATCCCTGTCTCATTCTCATTTCCTTTTCCCTTTTTTTCCTTCTGCTTCCCCATAAACATTTTGCTTGTGAGCAAAGAGAACTTCTCTTTGCCCAGGCTGCACAAAGGGCAAAGCAGAAAATTTATGTCATTGTGAAGTGGGGTGTTTTTAGCGCTCTGAGAAAGCAGGAAAGGAAAAGAATTGGCACATATTAGCTAGCTCAACTAATAATGATGATAATAATAATGAAGTTTAACAGACTAGTGCGAAAGTGACAGTTATTTTGACATGCAGTGGACAGTTAAGGAAAAGCAAATGAGGAAGGCAGTGCAGACTCAGCAATTTGCTATGTTGTGAGGCTTATTTACTAGCCCTGTTTTATTTCCTGCTAGAACAGGGAGGAATCATGCTGCTACTTCTGACAAGTCTTGTAACTTCTAAGAAGCTTTTATACTTCTGCCAGAGATTTGGCATAATCCAAGTAAGTCACTTCACTCCCTATGCTCACTATAGAAGGGAAGGAATGGTATTCACCTGTCTGTCATATTAAAGAAAACACTTGGAATTTTCCCTAAATTGAAGATGACAGAGAAAGACAAACTGCCAGAAGTAGTTAAGAAAAAACTCACAATCTAAATTTGTGAGGGAATTGTAAGAGAAACTATCCTGGGTTTTTGTAGGACAAAATTTGACTAAAAATTATTCTCTTGAGAGACTTACTAAGGTGCTAGGAGAAACAAAAGCACAGGGACAACATTTTCTTTGAGCCTTTGTTCACGTCATTGTAAAGAATGAAGAAAATAATAAGTTATTGTCTTTGGAGAACAGTTTCCAATACAATATTTGCTGTACTGTACATGTTGCCTCTGTAGGGGGGTCAGACAGACAGGTGCACAAACCACTGATGAGCACAGACTTCTATGGTAGCCCAAAACTAACCAAATAAAGTTAAGGAGGAACAATATTCTCTAGCAGATACCTATAAATTTCTAACCAGAAATCAGAGCTGCTCAGCCACAGGAGACATCGATGAGAAGAGTTTTAGTACCCAAGCACATAGCTTTTAAGTGACAAGCTTTTAAATTAGATTACATCTCTTCACACTATGCCTGGAAAGCAGTAATAAAGATTTTTAAATGCTTATGAAAAAATCTTATATCTTTGTGAAACTGTACACCAGATCAAAAAAGGTTTCATTTGTCTTTATGAAAGTAGTAATCTCTTTTAATGTGAAAAGGCTGTTTTATAGTAAAAGAACTATACCATTGAATACAAATGGTGAAATGACACATAAAACTCCCTGTTCTACTGTATATTCCCACTTGTATCTGAGGACTTTAGTATTTGAAAACATATTTTTCTAGTCCTGTTTCCCTACAGGACTTTCAACCAACATAATTGAGAAGGAGGGAGCTGGACAGTGTCCACTCCTATGATCCGTGAGCAAAGCTGTACGTAAGCTCCAAGCAGTTACATTTGCACATCAACTCTCCCCATGAGCAAAGGCTGAGTGAACTGTGCTTGCTCAGTCCTAGGAAGAGAAGGGTATGTGGGGATGCTATTGCTATCTTTAGCAACCTAATGGGAGTGTACAGAGCAGATGTCACCTGACTCTTCTTGGACATGTATAGTGATAGGATGAGAGGACAACAGACAGAGGCTGTAACACTGGAAATACCAGATAACAGGGGAAAAAAAAATTCACAATGACAGTAGAGAAATACTAGAATGATTACCCCAGTGAAGCTGTTGAATCTCCATTCTTGTAGATATTTATACTTGACTGGACAAGGCCCTGAACAATCTGATCTAACTTGGCTCTGCTTTGAGCAGGCATTTGGTCCAGATGGCTTTCAGAGGTCCCTCCCAACTTACATTACTTGTCATCCTATGAAAGAGACAGGGCAGCATAGCAGTCAAAGCAAATAAGATCCACAGATACTTTGGTGTTAATTATACTCAAAAAAACCACCCCAAAACAAAAAAACCTCTAGCTTCAGTGTTCACTGCTGGCATTTAGAAAAATGTCTCTTTTTGAATGATGAATATGAGCCCAGTTCTGCCCTCAGTTACCCAGGTACCTTCCCACTGACTCCTTCAGACACTGGAACTTCTTTAAGTAGGATAGAAATTAGTTCACTAAACATGGAGTGTCACCAGACCAATTAATTCTGGGTTATTTATATAGTGTCTTTTAATAAGCAAATGATTTGGGGCCAGACACTGATACATTTACGTGGGTTTTCAGTGATGTTACCATTTAGAGGGAAACTCAGCTCACCATAACCAAGACAGACAGAAGATAATCTTGAAAGATTTTTCAAAATAGAAAAAAATATAATTCAAGAAAGTAGTCTTCTTTTTAACTTCATTGAAAAGCCTTATTGACAACTAGTAATCATATTATTCTCAAATTGCTGTTCCTTGTAGTATTTGCAATTGGATGTGAGCATTACAAAGTATGTTTCTTATATTATTTCTATATAAATATGTGAAGGCTTGACTAGCGATAAGTGGTACAATATCTCAAGCAAAGTGTAATGTGCATTAACAATTATTCCAGTTAAATGGCACAATATTTGCCATACTGAGTTGTTACTGCATGACAATTTCTAGAAATTAATGCAACTAATTCAAAATATTATTCTTTCACTATAAATCTGAGAATGGCTACAATACATTTCTAATCAACCCACTTGTGAAGATTCTACTGAATGTATTACTTGGCTTGAGGCAGGTATGCCTCAGGGACTCATGCCCAAGTGGCAGGTGGGATCTAAGCAGAGACCATGTCCAGGTCTGTTGCAGAATGAAAACTCCCTGCTTTCAGCAAGACAAACCCCACAAATCTAAGGGATTTGCCTTTGCCAGTGACCTTTAGCCAAGTCCTGGATATGTCAGAATAAATTATTAAAGCCTAAGTGCTCCTATCTCAATAGATAACTCACTTTTTTTTTTTCCTCCTCATTTCATTAATGTATAGATTTCATATCAAGTTTGCCATGAGAATTATACCAGTGTGAGGAATACAAAATGCTTTCATGGCGGTAAAGATGTTTGGGGAAAATACCTTGTTTCTTACAGACTATCCATGGGGAAACAAAGTAGCATGATACTCTTAAGCAAAAGACACCTTACTTAAATTGTGCTGCGTGTTGTCTGTCCTCTACCAATTAGCACTGGTTTACCTTTTCCTCAGTGAGACTCTGATGGTTTGCTGGTTTGGGTTGGAAGGGACCTTTAAAGGTCATCTAGTCCAACCTCCCTGCTGTGAGCAGGGACATCCTCAACTAGATCAGGTTGCCCAGAGCCCCATCCAACCTGACCTGGAATGTTTCCAGGGATGGGGCATCTGCCACCCCTCTGGCCAACCTGTTCCAATGTTTCACCACCTTCACTGTAAAGAACTCACCCTTCTATCTAGATTAAATCTTTTGTCTTTTAGTTTAAAACCATTAGCCCTTGCTCTGTCACAAGACAGCTTGCTAAAAAGACTATCCCCATCTTTCTTATAGGTCCCCTTCAAGTACTGAAAGGCCACAATAAGATGTCTCTGGAGCCTTCTCTTCTCTAGGCTGAAGAACCTGAACTCTCTCAGACATTTTTAGAAGTGTTCCGGCCATATGATGATTTTTGTAGCCCTTCTCTTGACTGGCTCCAACAGGTTCATGTCATGCTGAGGACTCCACAGCTGGACACAGCATTCCAGGTGAGGTCTCACCTGTTGGCTGTGCCTCTTTTGATGCAGCTGGCTTTCTGGGCTGTGAGTACACATTGCCAGCTCACATTCAGCTTTTCATTCACCAGTATACCTAAGTTCTCCCTGCAGGGCTGTTCTCAATCCTATTATCCCCCAGCCTGTATTGATACCAAGGATTGCCCTGACCCAGGTACAGGACATTGCACTTGGCCTTGTTGAATCTCATGAGGTTCACACAGGCCCACTTCTTAAGCTTGTCCTGGTCCCTCTGGATGGCATCCTGTCCTTCAGGTGTGTCAATTGCACCACTCAACTTGGTGTCATCTGCAAACATGCTGAGGGTGCACTCAATCTCATTGGCTGTTTCACTGATGAAGATATTAAACAGCACTGGTCCCAGTACAGACTCCTCGAGGTTTGTATGTAGGTCCTGTACAGACCTACTCCTTTCCTTTTGAGTGACAGTAAAAAGCAGAAGTAATTTCTAAGTCCAAATACCTGTACCAACAATGAGTTACTGTTCAGGATAAGATCTGTAACCTTCAGATGGTACTCCACTTCCCTTTTTCTTACATTTGATGGAGTCAAATGCTGAGATAAACTGCTATTTGTAACTGTCAAACCTTAAAATTAACAACTTCTTTTAAGTACTCTATGGAAACATAGGTGGACGGTGCTTTGTTTTGCTTCTATTTCACATATTAATTTATTTTCCACATGGCTTTTAGGTTTTCTGAAATAAAATTCAAGTTCTGGAAAAGAAGGGCTTTTCTGAAGAAGTACTATTTTAGACAATGACCATAAATACCTTAAAAATCAAGCTGAAACAAATCAATGCGTCCAGTGGCACAAATTAGCAAGTTATGTGAAATGCAGATTTAAAGGATGCTAGAAGTTATTTCTTGTGCATCCACTAGCATGCCACAATAATTGTATTTTGTAAACTACTATATGTAAAGTATTGCTGTTTAATTCTTCAGTGAACACATTAATCAATGATAAACCACATAAAATTGCAAACATGTAGCATTTATGCTTCCAAAGCATAGGTAGCAACAAATGCCCTTTACAACCCAAATACATTCCATAAAAGGGAAGCAGTCAAAACACCGGGATGCATACTAAGTATAAAGCATACCAAGTAAACCAGATAACTTCATACAGTAGAAAGCATTATCAGTTCCTTTCCATGCTCTATTTAGCAGTCACTTTTTCTTATTATCTGTCTTTTATAGTCCCAGTTTCAGCAGGGGTGCAGTATCTCTCTCGGGGCTTATACCTCTCAATATGGTGACCCAAAGCAAGCCAGTGGCAGCCACAGATACTTGGGAAAGTGCTTAGCACTTTGCAGAACTCAAATCATTAAATTGTTCCCAGGCAAGCACTCTGACAGTGAAGTACAGGGGATCACCCCTACAGAGTACACCTGTGCTGCAAACAGCAATATGTGGCATACTTGGTTGAAATAAATCTGGTTGTGATTGTTTGGTTTTTGTTGTAGCTGAGTTTTGAACTTCTGCCACATTCTTTCACTTTACTATAGGAAGTGCTTAGTCTTACATAACTGTCAAAGGAAAATGCAATATTTTGTTGCAAACCAGTAATTTAAGTGCCTAAGGGATCCATCTCCTGTCAGACTACAACACAAGGTCCTGTCCCCCTCCACTTATGTCCATGGAGAAGCCAGTGACCCTGAATTCCTCTCTTTTGGACCAAGTTATAATCATCTTAGTTTAATTGGTTTACTACCTTTAAAAGGATGGTCAGTGAGTTCTAATTCATTATGTTTTAATAACACTTGTTTATTCTTGGATTGGACATCTCAAGAGCAAGGCTCCTCTAAAACAGCTTAAATTGAAAAGCATCATTCTAAAATAGAAGATCAATGGCTTTAGTTTGGTAACATTTTTTAACAAATTAAAATCTCCAAGCTACTATTTGGTTTGCCTGAAACCAAGCACATGACATTAAAAAAAAAAAAAAAAAAAAGTTGCTCCCATGGCCCACTGATAATTACTATCCTTGCCTTATTGTGAGGATTTAGCAACCTTGTGCCCAGGTTTTTCAATTTAAAGACTAATGGGCCTGCAGATGCCAAATGCTTAATCCCCACAGGTGAAGTGTCCATATTGCCCCGCAGTAATTCTTCCAGATAACTACACGGTGTTAATAGGTTCTCAAGAGAATCCTGTTTTCTTAGATCAGGAGTCAGTGATCAACAGTAAAGTGTTATTTAAGGTCTTGTCCACCGCAGCAGAAGGAGCAAAGCAAGAATTTTAAATCTGGAACCTAAGCAGCTCTTCTGAGCCACATTTTATTACCCATATTTTCTGAAAAATTCTCTACTTGAGTTTTCCTTGAACTTCAGGGCATTAATGATAAATCATAAAGAGCACACAAATGTTGCTTTAGCTTTTTCAAAGAAAGAAAGCATAAATGAAGAAGTCTGACACTGGGGAAGGAGAAGGGGAGGAGATGACTAAGCCCTGCAGTTCCGGCACATTAAGGGGAGGGGAAGACTATCCTGAAGCAGGAAAACAATAACCTAAAAAGTAAGAATAAAAGTTATTAAAGCAGGCAGAAGAATTTTTCTTTATTGGACTGTTCAGTTTATAATGTTTGTTTTGTTTTTTTTTTTTCTATTTAATACTGATATTTGAGAACTGCATTTTGTATTAATTTAGAATAACAGTAATATTTCAGTGTGTCTCTTTCTAATTCCAAGAAGAGTTCCAGGACATACACTGGGCAGAATGTCACTGGAAAGGACATCAATAGTTTCAGCTGTTAGCACAAGGTCTGGGCATGGCAGCCTTTCATAATAAAACACACACTACCATGCCTTCTTTCAGAAATTACAGCAATAAAGAACGTCTTCAATATGAAACATTTAACTGCTAGCATGGCCAGAGTTAGTTAAGCTAGAAAGAGCATGCTAACAGAGACTAATTTACAGAAAAATGGACGATGTACATAGAATAAACAGACCTGTTTTTCCTTCAGAAAAGCTTTTCTAATTAAAAGTAAATAAACTTGCACTTCATAAAGCAGACCAATTTCTTTAACAGCTCTATTTATTATCACCTTCACTTCATGCTTGCAATAGAAAACTCAGTAGAAAAGGGTCCAGATGTCATCTGATGTCATCTCCAGGGAGACTAATTCCATAATGAGCTGATGGGTTTCATGAAGATATCATTACTTTTCCTTCCTGTTGCTATGGGCTTTGGATGATGCCCATATATAAAAATTTATAAATTAT
>JANIJG010012375.1:23567-35462 GCA_024611175.1 Megaceryle torquata
TATAAAAAACCCCACACACCACAGATAGTTATTGCTGAAAATTTTCATATTATTTGATTAACTACTGGAATAAAGAACTGTACTGTTAGTGGTTTTCTGCTAATCAGGTAGTATATTGAGTGTGAGGAAGGGGGAACTACTTTAAAGTGCTCTAAAGTGAAACTATTATCTATTTGGATCATGATTTCAGTTGACAGTATTATGTTAGTGCTTTGTCTGACACTCTGTAAGCCAGTTCCTCCAGATTTGAGAGAGGCTTTTGAAGTTGTTGTGGAAGTGCTTTTGCTGGCTTCTCCTGAACAATTATATTGAATTGGGAAATTTTAACGAAACAGAAAAGTCACGTTATGCATAAAAATTAAATGCATATTTTATTATGTGAAACTCAGAGCTGAAAACTTTTGGGTTTGTTTTTTTGTTTCTTTGTTTCCCCCCCCCGAAAAGATAAAAGTAAGCCTTTTGGCAAATAAAGTCTTTTCTATCAAAATAGAGGTCTTCTCTATACATTAAGGATTTTTATGAAACATTTTTACCTTATGTAAAATGATGTCCTACATTGGTCTATTTCATCCTGAGTTAGGTTGTTGTAACTATTTCAGTTGTCTTTTCAAGTGGTCCTGACCACTATCATCACAAACTGCATTTCTCCACATCTGGTCTGCTCTGCTTAAAGAGCTATGTGTTCTCTGACATTCTACGATCCCCTTCATCCTATGTCCCACCCCCTTTATTTAAATGTAGGGATGTTCAGAACCTGTCAGTTCATAGTTTCAGCTCATGACAAGGTCTTAAATAGTGAATCAGCTGCATGCAGAAGTCCTGTGCTTTCTGAATAGCCATGACACAAAATCCTGTTTTTTCATGGCTTTGAGAAGAGGCACATCTTTAACTCTATTTCATGTATGTCCTTTCCCATTACATCTAATAGAGCAAACAGAAATCCTCTTTCCAAGGGGCAAGTACCTTGTCATAGTGCTCAGGGAAAAGTATCAAACACCAAAGATAAATTAACCTTTCTTGAAACACTGCTATATTTCCATATGCACTGCATGAAAAACTGGACCAGACTTCTACCTGGCAGTCACCAAAGAATCATGATGTGTTTTGAATATTTTGGGTCTTACCTGCAATACATCGTCTCAGAGAAATGTTTCATGTAAGCCATCAGAGCCCAGCCAAGAGAAATATCTGCTTTCAGCTGTCTTCAGCCTGTTATCTATCCAGTGAGAGCCCCAACATCAGTCTATGAGAAAGCCAAGTAACAATACTGCAGAAAGACTCTAATCCAGTAGGTACAAAGGGCTTAAAAATAATTTGGTCTCCCATTAGTGCCTGTTGAATAGAATTTGAAAACTTCTATGCTACCTCCATGTTTTGTAAGTAATGACTGGACAGAAAGACAGATATATCCAAGACTCCAATGCCCTTAGGTCCTAAAGCTTCTTAGTTTTTTTCCTAATGCTACAGCACATTGAGTATTACTCAAGCAAGAAAACAGAACAGTAAAATCAGTGGGTTTTGCCCCACTACATATTTTAATCCCTTATCTGTAAATGAAAACAGTACTCATCTTTCCTTTTCTTATTTGCTTGACTATTTCATATCTTGTAACTGCTTCTGATCCTCATTTTTGCAGCTGGCAAAGTAGTACATTCAGTAATAAATATTATTGATTTAATTATTATTTATTAAACAAATATTTATTTATAAATATATATATTGAGCTTACCATGACCATATATTAAACCAGAAGTTAAAAAGTCCAAGAAATGTAGATGTAGGAAATTAACATAAGGTCACAAATTTAGTGCTGTCCTGAGCTTTTAGAGATAATATTTTTTCTTACACATAAAATAAAATCAAGCTGTGCTGTTGAGGTTACATTATTTTTAAAACTTTCTTTTAAAACTCATGTAAATTCTGCAAGATATTTTTCAAACAGATTATATAAATGTTTTTACAACAAACATTCACTTGTAAATAACAAGTTTTGCGTCAGGACATATATATTATGATAAATAACTGCTACAGATATTACTACTTCACTTTGCTTTGGAGCTGGTGTTAGAAAAGCTCAAGCAAAGAGATCTAGAGACTGGACTGCATACTGTGTAGCTAGTCTTTCAATTAATTCACCACCATCTCATGAAAATGGAGGTTGCTTCTGGAGTGTTAAATCAAGAGTTAAAAAGAGAGGCCAAAGTTTCATACTGCAGGACTTCCCCTTAACAGCCTTGTATGCCCCTATTAGCCCTCCCCTTTGAACTCATGCCAGTCTTGAAAGCCAGGCCACTAAAGAAAGGTCATGGTATTGCCAGTGTCTTAGCTCTTTTTTCCTTTGCCAACTTTTGGATCTCTTTTGACCTTATTAACATTCTGGCCAGAATCCCTTTCCCTCACACCGAAAACAGATAAGGTAAGTGAAACCTCTAAGTACACGAATATGTAACATTCATTTCTTCTTCAGGTGTCCTCTCCATACGCTGCCCAGTCACAGTATATTTCACTGTTGAACTTGTATTCACCACTACTGTTCTGACAAACTATACAGCTGACCTAGAAGCCAGATCTAATTAATACTGGTTTGTCTAATGAGAGCAGAGATCTTTCAACAGGAATATGTCAGAGACATGCTAACTATATGTCCACTGCTGCTGTCATTAATTTAATTCAAATTCTTAAAGAAGAGTTGATACTGTCCCATATACATTTTCTATATCCCAACTAGTCCACCTATATAATGACTGAGAAATAGCATCTTTCTACACTTATCATAAAAATAAGAGATAAAATAATCATCAGAAATACAAATCTAGGTTGTTTTAAAAACTTTTCTTATTCATTGTAAATTAACTGTTGATTAACCTTAAATGTGTATTTATATTTTCCTTCACAAAGATGCAGTCTTAGAAAGATAAAACACAATTAAATTGTCAAGACTAATATCCTAGTCAGAGCCTGCCTTGTCAGAAGAATTCTAGGGGAGGTTAACTTTTTGAAAAAGAGCAGCTGCCACCATAGTTGGCAAATTCCTCTGACCTTGCAAATGTCATAAGTCTTAGAAACGCTGTTGAAAACAGATAAGTGAAATAAAAAATAAGTCCCCATGGTTTCAAGTGGATCCAGGCTATATCCTTGCCAAATTAAATTCCCATGACAGAACTTCATCTTTTACTGGTGAGAACAAATTAACAAGACCATTCATACATTTTTAAAATAATATCATGTGCAAAAGCAAATTTATTGTCTGTAGGGATTTAATGTGCTGCAGCTGCTCAGTGTTACCATCTTCATTTAGCCCATATCCAGAACTAAACTAGTTTGCAGGGCTAAATTGCTCTATCTCCCAATAACCCATCCCCAGCCAAGAAGGGGGATCAGGAAAAGGATCCTGGGGTTTCATTTCCATTTCACCATGGGGTGAAATGAAAATGAATGTAATGAATCAGCAAAACTAATATTAATACTAACACTGATATAAAATATACAAAGATATACTCAGTCCAGTGAACATGCAGCAGTCACAATAAACAGGAAGGCAGTTCTCAGAATAAGGAAGAAGAGCAGAGTTAGAAGGAGCCCCAGCAAACTTCCCCCTTCATACCATGCATGAAGTTCATGTTATGGGATACACCTGTAGCCAGCTCAGATCAGCTGCTCTGGCTGACTCTAAACTGCTAATTGCCTGCAGATCATGGTTGACCTGTGATTCTGTCCCAGTGAAACCAGGACAGATATTTTGAAAGAAGACAGAAATTTGTCTAGGCCTTTTAAATAAATATGCAGAAATGCATTGTACTGGTGCTTATATGTGATCAAGATGCTGGTCAGGGTATAGTTCAAACATTTAGCTCCCATGATATCTTCTACATCTCAAAGAGAAAAGGACCATTTGAATCTGTTATCCCCTATATAATAGGAAAGCCTAGGTGATACATTTTCTTGTCGTTTGTGAACTGTATCTAAGAGATACTTCATGTATCTGTTATCTTGTTAATAGAGAATCAATTAGTAATACTGTAAATTATATCTTGTGTGTTGTTTAGAAGGAAAAAAAAAATTCTCCAGTGCAATGTATTTTCCCACCGCTTCAGAAGAATTTGACAATGGCAGCTTTCTTTGCCAGTTTTAGGTTGAAGAAAAGGTTAAATATACTTCCTTGAACTAGATCTGTTTGAGTCTATTCATGCATATATGCTGTTCCTTGCTGACTTGATCCTCTATATAATTATCATTACAGAGAAAAAGCAGGAAAATGTTTTAACACTCACAGGTTTTATGCCATTTGCTAAATCCTTGCTAAATCAGGATGTTGAGGAACTTCAAATGAAGAGCTGGAAAGGAGTCATAGGAACTAATAAAGTAATTTAATGGTGCATCCCGTGATCATTACTCTGCAGAGGATCCTCAAACTGTATAAATGCAGTGCATATTTCCAATTCTCACTTTTTTTTTTTATTAAGATAATACTTTAATTCTGGAGGTACATTGGCAGGTACTATCTTCAATGTAAGGACAGTCTGTCTTGGATGGGTTAAAATGAAGTTGCTAGTAGTACTATTTTTGAATCCTTTGCCTCTGCTTAGGATGATATGTGGTAGTCATTGAAAGGCTATTGTTAGACTGTATTGTAGGAGAAACATACTAGAATGAAAAAACCCACAAACTTTAAAATCTTACTCTTCCTAGAAAATACACTACAGAATTAGAATCAAAAATGTTTTTTTTTTTTTTTGGCTCCAATCACAGCACAATATGAGGCAGAAGAACTAGTACCAGTAGTTAATATCTTGCTACCTCTCTAAGGGATGAGAAAGGGAATGAAGAATTTTGTTGCTTTAACAAAACCTGGATATGCCTCCAAGTCAGCAGCTGAACAATAGCAGAAAAGACTTGAATCAGAAGAGAACAACAAGAGAGAAGAACTAGAAAAATGTCAGAAATAGTCAAGAAAAGGAATATTGGACAGAAAAAGGTATAGTCAGGAATGGATGCTGGATATGATGCAGAAGAGGTGAGCTCACTGAGGAAAAGTAATTGACAATGCATAAGCTTATTGGCCTGTCTAACCTTGTCCTGAAGCCTACTGAGAACACACACCACTGAAAGCCATTTCATTCTTTTAGTTGCATGGGACAGACCGACCATCTCCATGTTAAGAATCACAACAGGTACAGCTCCCCTATAAATTGTTGTGGTCCGCAGTTGTACAAATACACATTTGTTCTGCACACGGACTATTTCTCTATTATTTTAGTCCCCAACTTTAATGTGTTGTTATATGTCAAAACTGCTTTATTACTCTAGAATTGCATTTAACCGAAAGATGCCATTAAGTTGCATATCTCCCCAATAATGCATTTTACTAGCAAAATCAAAGTTGATACCTTAGTGTGTAATAATTTCATACACAACATTAAACATCCAGAACATAAAATCTGCTTTCCAGATAAAACGCAGTGTTTACTTGGTCATGACCCCAATGGCCAAGAGGACATCTGAAGAAACAGATTTGCAGCCTATGGAGAGCATTCTCTGTATCTGGATCCCATCCATCACCTGTGTGCAAACATCTTTCTGATGTGGAAACACTGCAAACCTCTACCATATGAAATGAATATCACTCTGTAATTTGGATACACCTTTCAGCATACAAATAGCAATAATTTTTGTGAAACAGGGAAGCATGAGACCAGGCAGATCTTTCAGAATAAGGTCTGGAATTACAGCAGCATTAACACCTGCACAAGGCAAGAGTTTCATTTTTCATTGTGTGGAGCAGGGTGAAATTTCAAAATGTCACGGTACAATGGACCTTTTCAGATATTTATTAATGTTAATGGATAAATCATACCTAATCAACTAGAACTTTCAGTGTCTTTCACCCAGTGGAGAGAGGGCAAATATTAGCTATGTATGACTCTATAATTTAGGGACTAAAGGCTGTAATTCATCAGTTTTACTCCAAGTTCTATGTCCAGTGCAGACATATTTTGATGTATCAGAATACCTGCCCTTATTAAAACACCTTCAGTGGTTGACGTACCAACATAAAAATGGCTGATGTAACTGGAAAAGAAGCAGGTTTCCAGATGGCAATGGTTATACATTTTTCACACCCAAGAAAACACAAAATACAGTTCTATTACAGCTCAAGCTACATCTCTGTCTACGTTGCCAGACCTGGGGTGTGTGTTCAGTCATCTGTGTTCCAAAGTGCGAAAAAGTAGCCTTGTCCCACTAGCTGAAGCCACTTCAGAAAAATATCCTGTAGATGTAATGCCTAGTCTCAACTCCCATTCTCTTCTTGATGCATGAAGTGATCTTCCATGCTTTCCAAAGTCATTAGTCATTATGATTGTTAATCCATTCAGAGCAACCTATTCATATGAATTTCACTGTTAATCACCAATGTTCCCACCTGCCATTTAACATAATTTTGAAATAATGTGTTGAAATCTGTTTTGAAATAATTTGAATATATTGCTGTCTAGGGTGAAAAGAATTAAGGAATCGGTGAAGTATGATTATATTTTCAGGAATTTTATTAAGTAGATATCTCAATATTCACCATGGGAAAAAAACCCTTAATGTGTCAAGATCTGTCCAGAAGATTATGAAATTGTCCTTAAATGCACACGTCAAGAGATACCAGCTTCCTCTCACCATAATTTCTCATGAAAGGAGAAATGTCTGCAAAAGTTGAAACTTGGTAAAAGTAGTTCATTAAAAAAAAAAGTAATCTTGCTAGATATGCTTGGTATTGCTGATTTTATGTCTGAGTTTATGTATACGTGAATATGTTTTATAATATGAAACTTGATCTATCATTTCTAATGGAAAAAGTAATGTTCCATAGTAGGATCTTATCACCAGCTATCAATTTATCATTTTCAACTTATCAGTAGGTTCAAAAATGTGTACACAGGCTTTTGTGGTCAGAAAAGACATTTTTTAATACTTTCTGGTTGTCAATAATAAAATAAAAGTGAAAATATTTTTAATAGTTAAAATATACTTGAAACATATTTTGCCAGATACCATAAAAATGAAAAAAAGATGATCCAGCTGTGTAGGTATACAGGATCTGTCAGTAACTAGCTTAGAGGAAAAAAAAAATAGAGTTAAAGATAACCTCTCAGGGGTGTAAAAAGCACATAATTATATAGTAATTTTGAGATTTTTCCCCCTTTTGATCCTATTCATTATTCATTGTCCTGTGAATAGTTTTCTAATTTTCCCCATAGTAATTATTATTCAGTTTATTATTATAGTTTCTTTTTTCTCTCTTTTTTTTTTTTTTTTTTTTTTTTTTTTTTGTCATCACACTCAACTCAGCTTTTCTCTTTTAACTGCTTCCAACTGCCTATGTATTTCTTCAAAACTTTTTTGGTCATTGCCCACATTCTTTCAAGTTCACATTCTCCCACTGGGTAAGTATATTGGCTCCCATTACAAACTTCCCCACAACCCTGACAGCACTCTTCAAACCATTTTTGGAAGCATCAGCTCCACAGGCACGCAAATAATTTTGACTTTGAGTACACATAGTCTTTAACCAACAACATTGACAATTTGTGACAAATATAGAAGCTAGAATGGCAGCCATGAAATGCATTTCACATAGTCCAGAGTCATCAAATGGCAGTATTAACAACTCAGTATTAACAGCTTGTGTCAGCTTTGAAGGATTTCAGATCTAAAAAGAAAGAACAGGATCTATATAATGCTCCTAATTCCTCAGCTTACCTAGCTGCTAGAAAATGTGAATGTGCATGTATGACCTGAAAGGAATTCACTCTTCATGCTACTCAAAAACCCGATATCCTCATCAGTGTAGACAGAATATTGCCATCTATTACCATCCCACTTAACTAACACCACTGAGATTTTAAAAGGATGCAATACTAAAATGTACTGTAATTATTAGGTATTGATATCACTGTAGCATCACTGTCACTACAACATGAATCTTGGTTTTGGTCATGTACAGTACTCTCTGGCCCAATACTGTTCATCCGCTTTTTGTTCCTTGATCTCATAATACAATTTTTCCTGAAAGCTGAGGAGGTGCTACTTTCACAGTTACTGTACAGAGAGGATGTAAAATGCTTGAAACATATTGTTTGCCACAGCCTGTAGCATTCCTCCCTCTCCCTCACAAATGCTGAAGCAGATGATAGCTGTGAGCTGGTGTTGTAAAGCCCCAGAAGAGAGTGAGTGAAAACCAGTTAGGAGCCTATATCCAGGAAACAAGTCTAGAAGAAGAGTAATGTGACAACATACAAACATCACTAACTTCGTCCTTCACCATATGATAAAGTTCCCCCATGATCCTAGTCCACTGAGATCAGACTGGCTGGACAGCAAGAAAGAGAGAAAAATCCCATCTGTGGCCCCTGAAACCTTGGAGACTCTCTGTCCAAAGATTGAATAGAACTGTCATAACTTAAGGTTACCGATATTCATTTTAGTTACCATCTTTATCAAGACAGCATCAAGTTATATAGTTAGTTACTCATCTGTTGATGCTCTTCTAAGATATGAGTGCTTATCTACTGTGCTGTGCTCTATGAGCCATTTTCCACAAGTATATAGCATATCAGAATATCTTGCAACATGTCCTAAGCATTAAAATGGGAATTAAAACAAGAACAACACTCTACCATTAAGGAGCACTCTTTTATAAATAGATGCAGCATCACTGTGTAAGGAATGGAATAGGCAGAGGTTTTACTAAGGATATTTTGTTGAATTTCATGTTGATACCTCCTGCCACTTCTCCTCTCTCTCGTGAAATCTTTTTTTTCTTATCTTTATGTCTGTTTTTACTTTTCGATCTTATTTCTCAGATGTTCAGTGTACCACTGTTATTCTAGAGTGACAGCGAAACTAAAGCTGTTTGAGCTGTGATTCTGTAGAACAGCACTTTCCCTTTGGCAAAGAGATGGCAATAAAGCAAGCCACTTATCAGTGTCACAGCATTGCTACCATGCGATCAAGTGCACTTTTAAAAGTTTGAGGTGGGTTATCTCACCCAAGAGAAAAAACACACCTAACCCACTGTATACCTGGCAGTATTTTATGCTCATTGCACTGCTGCTTGGTTATTTTTTTCCTGATGAAATTCTACACCCTGTATGAATTCTCCCATGAAAACAAACAAACAAACAAAAAATAATCTCTCCTTCCTTTCTAATGAACATTTTTTAGTAAGCTTGGAGTTTTGTTGATTTTTTTTTCCTTTTTTCATATGCCTCTACAATTATGCAATAGTGATTTATGATTTCTTTTCTTACTGATCCAGTCTCTAGGGAGCAATGCCCTTCAAACCTTGTTTTCAAAACTTTACTGTTTTCTATCAGTGCAAGGAAGTCTAAAATGTAACCTTGCAATGTGAATCCATCAAAATTACTGCCACCTCAAATAAAAAGAAATGACAGAACATTCAGAATACTTATAAAATAATTTAAGATATATTTTTAGAGTCATCTGGGAAAAATGGCACTATGGTATCTAAAAATACCAATTTTTATCCTGAAGCAGACTACCTATTGCAAATGAGAAACTTTTACTTTGAGAATGATTTTGAATTTTTACAGTAACTGTATTGACTAATTCTGAGTCTTATTTGAAGAGAAATGGAGGGAAAACCAGGAAGGAATAACATAAACAGTGCAACTGAGTAGAAGAAATCCTAGGATGAGAAAGGGAAATGTGCACCATCTGGAATAGAAGTTTCTAAACATAGCCTATTAGGTTATATGGTTCATGATTAAGTTCTGGCAAAAGCCTTCTTTTCTCTGGCAGAACAGACAGTATCTTGACTCTTGAATAGTATTCATGATAATGCTGCAGAACAGAGGAGAATATTAGCTTCTAGGGATAGGAAGTTCTGTATCTCCTGGGAAGATGCCAATCTCTTGTTTGAGAATACATTTCACAGATGAAGAGAAGGAAGAAGAGCGAAAAAGATCTTGCCTATTTACCCTGGATGTTATCTATTGAGGAAAGCAGTTTGGCATAGATCGATACAGTGGGCTGACATCTCTAGGCTAACAACTATCAGTAATAGTTTTATTCCTTTGGTCAAAAAGACACAACTATATTAGTCTGTCCCATAAATTATTTGAATTTGTAATTAATATCTATTGTCCAAACTGGAACAATGAAAGGACTGCTTAAAACATATGAAATATATATATAAATTTAGGACTATTATTTTTAGTTGCAATCTGTAGGCAGCTGTCCCTTATTAGTGAAATTATGCAAGATAATCTTGAAAAATCTTGTGGGCTTCACAGGGGATTTGAGAGTCATGACACCAGATGAATCATTTTCCCAGGCACTACACCAGAATTTAATCTATGTGAGAAAAAAAGGAGACTAGAATGTGAAACAATATTATTCAGAATAATACACAAAAGAAGAGAAACTTTCACAAAGCTGTCTAGATGAAGGACTGTAGCTCCCCCTAAGATTATGTTCCATATTTAACTATTACTATGATCAGTCAATAAACAGAAGCACTGAACTTAGGAAAACGCACATATTTTTCCAATTCTTCTATTTTTATAGATATTTTTGCAATAATAATGTCAATTTTCCTCTAGTTTTGATATCATTCTGAATTCACAAATTTAAAGTATCAAAGATAAGATAGTCTCGCTGTGTTTTACATTATCATCCTAAGATTCTAAATAAGTTACTTCTGATAGTAATATTTTCAGTTAAATTAATATCATGTCTTTCTTAATCAGTCTCCATGTGCACAATAGAATATGAGCATAAAGTGGGTAAAAAAGGTTCATGTGGGATAGTTTACTCTCCTTGGAGATATATGGACAAGATCTCTTTTAACCCTCAACTATTTTCTTAGATTTCTGAGCGGTTGCGGGATGTTCAGAACCACCTTGCTTTTACAAGAATAACAAGGAGGCTAGAATCAGCTCGAGTCAGGAACTATTCATGAATGAAGAATCTTTTTCTAAAACTGATGTGAAAAAAGCCACAACAAATGCAATAGTTTGTGGTAGCCTAGAGTTTCCAGTATGCAGGCTGCATGCAGAAATTTTCAGATCATGCATCTAATTGAAAAACAGAGGGATTAGTTCCATGAATTGAAAGAGATGTTGGGATAGAACAGAGAGCATAACTGTTAAGTAAAATCTGATGAAAATAATTGAGGAAGATTTCATGAGCAGATTGGTATCTGTTGGTCTGTTAAGAATGTCAGCAATGGTTTCTTCAGCCAGAGTACAGAAGCTTTTTCCCTTTCAAGAAGAAATGTTGGAGGTTTCCAATTTACTGCAGACCATCTGGGTGCAAGAGGCACCTTCCTCTAGAAGACTGCAGAAAGCCATTTTTTCACTGTATGCCTTGGGCAGCTGAATTAGCAGAGAAATGAAGAGAATGAAGGTAAAATGAGCTGAAATAGCTAGGAAAGTAGTTTCTAGTATTTGAATGCAGTAATACACATACTGCAGCTGTGGCATTACAGAGGCAATTAAATGGGTGTTCCATAATCTTCACTTGACTCACAAGCTGAATGGGACGTACCATTTAAAAATGCTGCCTTCATGCATTACATACATGAATAAGTGCTGTATAATAATGTTCTCTCTCCAGATTAGTGGATACAACATGACTAAGCGTGCTATTTAATCACCTTTGCAGTGATTACTCTACAGTAAGACACTTCTGAGAATCTTTAATCTAAGACTAGTCCTTCATCTCCATTTCTTCCTTGTCACAATCCACCCAGATGCTGTCTGATGTGACCTTTCTGATCTTATTTCACCGTGCTGTTTGCCAGAAGATTACTTTAAATCTGTATGTTCTTTCATAACAAATATGCCTTATCACTCTCTTGAGAGATCTTGATGTCTATAATAA
>JANIJG010012377.1:0-15403 GCA_024611175.1 Megaceryle torquata
GTGAAAACAGGCTGCTAACTTCAGACAGTGCAGTTAGTTAGAAGAACTGAGCTGAAAAGTAAAATCACTGAACAGAAATAGTTCTGTTCTCTCTCAAACCAGGACAAAAAGATTTCCACCAGATTTGATATAAAACCAAATTAATTTAATCTCATTATTGTTGCCAGAATACAGAAAAGCCTTCTTTTTTTTCTTCTGAAACACGAAATAAGAGTGGATGAGATAAAAATTGCACCAATACTGAGAAAGAAAGAGCTTTTTGGATGGGTAGAGCATTACTGTTAGCAGTAGAGTATCATATCTCAAATAAAACAATAGATGGTTTCCAAAATACAGTGCAGTGTTTGTGAGGACGGAAGTGTCATAACACAACTGAGGGAGGGAACAGAAGGGAAAGTAATTTGGAAAACAGTGGCATAGAGCAAATTATGCCTGTTAAAACTCTCAGGATTTCACAGGGATGTTTCTAACAGTGACTAATTGTAAAACCACTGAGGGTCCACTCTACTTCCTCAAATTCAAGAAGGTCTGTTCAGAGATAGACCGAGATGGACCGACTAAGACTTCATGTCTGTGTTGCAGTTTTAATGCAAAACACAGAGCCTGAGTTCTCCCAGAACAATTGGTTCCTGACATGTTGGTCTGTAAAGTGAGATTGGTAGAGTATAATAAACAAGCTTCATCCTTGAATAGATATGTAGCAAGCAATTTCCATATGTACACCACACTAAGTACTCGCAGACATGAAAAGGCTGACAGAATAAACAGAATGACAGTGAAGGTTATCCAGCTTTGATAAATAAGCAGAACATCCTTAAACAACAATAACTCTTTGCCAGGGCAAAGCAGTAAGTCAAGGCCTGACTGCCTGAAGAAGAGCAATCTCACTTGATGAGAAGGTCTTAATCACCCAATAAAGTTGATTAGGCAATCATCCAACAAGGTTATGAAAAAGCCTCCTCCTCCTTTAGTAAACCCAGGGTCTGGAAAAGCAGGAGGAGAACAGCAGAGATGATGAAGCTGCAGGCAGCCTTCTTCAAAAGCAGATGGAAAAGAGACCTGAAGAATGGTCAGAGATGTGTTTAGCTTCTGTTTCACTATTTAACCTTTACTGTCTCTCTTAAGGAAAGAATAGCTTTTCAGAAATTCTATGCAAAACAGATCTGTATGATGTGCTTTACCTTCTGTGTATCCCTGAGGAGGTAACCTGTGAATCCAGTCCCTTGAATCTCAAGCCATGGATTCCCAAATATCAATGCTTGGAGTTTAGACATTCCATGGGGCTTTGGTGATCAGGAAAAGCACCCCACCCGTGCAAGCTCTGATACTTCCATATGGCCATAGCATCTGACTTTTCTAATAATTATATAAAAAAGGCGAGACCTATTCTGTGAGAGGGTCCCTAGCCTTTGAAAACTGCACTTTGCTCATATGCCATTCCAGCTGCTGCTTGCCTACAGTTGTAACTCCCACCAATGTCTTCTGTCTCATTAGATAAGGAGGATCAGAAAGGATGTCTGGCTTGGGGTTTAGAGTAGCTTGACTTCATTGGGAGGATGCATTTACTTATTTGCTTTTTTATTGGGAGGAGTGCCTGGTTTTGGCTCCCTTTCTGACAGTCAGCTGACTATATATATAGGACCCCTTGCAGCTGGAAACAGGAGGTGTTTCCTTGAAATAAGGATATTTGCAACAGTTTAAATCCCTTTGTGGAAACAGAATTGTTTCAGACCAGATTCCACTTCATATTAACAGCAATGAGAGTAAAATTAAAGTTTAGTTTAGATCACAAAGATATAAGCTATTGTAACTATCCCTGAATAAAACACTGTACTGAAAGCATACGAGTAACTCAGCAGCCTTGAAAGATCAAAGCCAAAAATACTGCAGCAGCTGTCCTGTTGATCATCTTATACTTCTTCAAAACTGCAGATCTGACATTTAGTACAAAAATAACCATTTCCTAATTCATTCATAATTATATGGGCGAGTTGGGTAAACTTTTCAATGTGTGCTAGTAAATAAACCTCCTTATCCCTAGAGTGAAGCATTCCTAATAAGTAACTAATTGAAGATAAGGTTTGAAATCTTGAAAATATTACAATTTTGCAGGAGCTGACAATTATCCATATCCTGGATTACCTCCATGTTTGTCTCATTTGCTTGAGTAGTCACTGTTTTGAATCCAGTTCACTTTATGTGTTCTGGGATCCATACCATTCCTAATCTTATTATGCAATGGAAATTACCTTCTTGACTGCTATACAAGGAAAAATAAGAAGCATTTTTGAGCAGAGTCAGTGATCAAAAGTTGCAGGATCTCAGGATTGAAATATAGTTTTGTTATTACAAACAGATTTTTCATTAATTTTGCTTTCCTTTGCACAGGGGTATTTGTCAGTCACCAGGCATCTATCTTGTTCTTTCTGCTTACAGCTCACAGCTTTGCTTCTTTTATGTGACTTCTGTTTTGAAAATCTACTTGAGAATCATTCTTTATTTCCCAAATACAACTGTTTTCTATTACCTACTAGGCTGTAGTGTGTATTGCTCTGTCCATTGTTTCTGCTCTGCAGTTACTTCTCTTGAGAAACCATGTTGATCCACGGTTGAAAGGGGAGGGCAGGACTAGAAAGTACAGTGTTTTCCCTTTCATTGATCTGCTCAGAATTCTTTCTTAAACATTCTTCTGCCCTGTAAGTATCAGTTTGTACAAGTACAGGCCGTGTGATGATGAAGACATGAACATGTTACCTCCAAGGGCTGACTAGGAATGTACTTTACCACAGGTGGTAAAGGAACAGCGCTTTCCTTATTAGTAATGCCTATGTGCTCAGATTTGTGCATTTCCAATTTTCTTCTTTTTTAAAAGTCCATGTTAAAAACAGGGAAGTGGGTGATATAAGATCTTGAGAATTCTGCATCTCTTTTCAGGCAACTATCCCTTAGCCCAAAATATGTTTGTTGATGAAGCTTAAAGTCTGTATCTGTCAGCAGAACATACAGCTGGTTTGTACAAGCGAGGGACAGGTCTCATTGAATTCAATAGGGCTGTGGTATTCAGCATCAAGTTCCTATGCACAGATGACTATAAGCACTGCAGTGTTATATCCAAGTATTCTAACTTTGCTTAATCTTTTTGTTTGTTTGTTTGGTTGGTTTTGTTTTGTTTTGGTTTTTTTGTTTGTTTGTTTGTTTGTTTAGTTTCAAAAGATTAAATCTCTTCCTAGCTCAGCTGAAGCTTGAAACCATTGAGCTACTTCTTTTGTAACTCTCAAGGATAACTTTAACTTTTAGTTTCCGTAACTCAAGGACAATGATCAGCTGTTTCAAAGACTGTATGTACATTGTTGTGTCTGTGACAGTGCAGAAAATGTTTCTATTCTGTCAATTCCAACACCATCTGCTTATCTGGAAAATAATAAAAAAGTCCCTCAAATATATTAAGAAATGATGAAAATACATGATTGATTCAGAGTATAGTCAGATCAGAGTGTTTACTTTGAAGGGCTGTCCTAATGAGTGAAGTCTTAATTAAAGCTGATGTTATAATTAATGTCCAATGTCAGTGCAATATATGCACTGCAATAACACAAAATAAAAATATATGTGCAATATTATATGATAGATACCGTGTTGCTCTTAATAAGTAGGTAAACTATAGACATAGAGAAACCATTCACAATAAGTTCCAAGATGTATATGTATTATTTGATTTTAACTTAGAAGAGTCTTTGTTTTGTTGTAAAGGATTTTGAAGGCTGAAGTGTGTATATATCACAACAGAAGATAGTTAGAATGAGACAATATGATTCAATGACAGAAAAGTTTATCGTGTAATCAGAAGGCCTATTCTCTTGATTTATATGAAAACCTTATTTTGTGGAAAGCCAATTTGTTGACTTATCTCTTTCAGTCTTTCCAGACTAAATTGTGTTACCAGGTATTTACCTCTGCTCATTGAAGGCATTATTCAAAACTAACTTTATTTTACTTCTGCAAAACTCCTTCTGTCTTACCCTGAGTTACCCATCCTGTTGTTGACTTGGAGATATCTCTTGTTTTGCATTTTTCATTTATCCCTAAGATCCATTTCCTTTTGTTTATTATTGTGACTGGCTGTCTTTTGTACTGTTTCTTCAGCATTTCTGCCTTGCTTCCACTCCACCTTTTTTATTCTTATCTGATGATTTTGGTGGCATGTTCTTGAATCAAACAAATTTCTTTTTCTATTTGTTTGAAATTTCTTTAATTTCTTTACTCTAAATGAATGCATTCATGACTCCCAGATTCCTGGTTTACCCCAAATGTATTTATTTGATATATCCTTCAATCTTAGGTCAACCAAGGCTTTCTGCAACAGTGAATACAGAGCCAGTATGGTGAGATACGTTATGTGAAGTGTTGCAGTCCAGAGGAACCAGGAAACTTTAAATTTAGGGTTTGTCTGAAACTGTTTGTTCCAGTTGCGTGTGATGGCTCCAGGCCTAGAGAAAACACTCCTACTTTACAGCACAGGCGCTTGTCCTGAGTCCTTTCTCTGCCTCTGCATAGGAAGTGTGCACACTGACATATTCCTCAGACTTGTTGCAGAGGTACAGAACAGCTGTGTGTTCATGGACAGCATGTCCACGTACTTTGAGTGTGCATGGAAGGGTTCCCTTGCATGTGCATTTGATGATTGATGATTTATATGTCTCCATCTGCATGGGATCCAGAGTGTGCATAAACCTCCAAAGGCAGCCTCTCTTTAAAGAAAGAAATGGTAACGCCCATAACAATTTCCTACAGAGTGCTATAAAGTTGAAACATCTACCTGAAGGCAGAAGACCAAGATAAAATATCTTTCTCTGAAAAAGTCAAACCCCATTTCTCTTGTATTCAGGAGAGCAGCTTCTCTGCTGGCATAGATGAGGACAGAATCTTTGTTTGTTTGTTTGTTTGAAACCTCTTCTGGGAACATGACATTGCTGGAGACAGAGGGAAACAAGGTAAAGGAAGACCACATCACACAGTCCTCTGGGAGAGGAGATTTCTGGGTGTTAGTCCCTGCTCTGATTTCTATGTTTTAATCCATTGATTGAGAAAGGAAATTCCCTTCTCTCTTCTTCAACAATTAAAAGCCTTGGCTTTTGTTTATGCTCTGCTTTTTAATGTTATGGATAACTACATAGGAGTCTTCAATTGTTCTAGCTACAGCACCCAAAGGGAGGTATTTCAATTACTTGAACCTATTCAGTGAGTGCTTCTAGCATTGGAGCTGCCATAACCTATCAAGGAGACTAAGCAGGAGACCTGCAGGATTCAGCTCTTGCACAACAAAGGCAGAAGACAGTTTTGAGCAACAGTGGTTAGCCTGAGACTTGAATGTACTTCAGAGGATAACCTGTGTCCTCTGTGTGAAGACCAGATCTGTGAGATGATGGTGCAGTTTTCTCCTGGCCCATTTCCTGGGGAAATGAGGGTACAGGAGGGAGAATTATGATGCAGTGGGCTTTTGCTCAAGCACAGCTGAAACTGGGAGGCACTGAATGGTCACAGTCAGAAATGAAGGAGGATGAAGGGCTACAGCTGTGGCATGCTGCATTCACTTTAACAATCCTAATTTTTAAGAGAATATAAATCTCAACACATTTTGATATTCATCTTCTCATGATCTAATGACAGTTGTTTGAAGAGACATCCTGTCCTGGTCTGCTCTGACCCACCGTTTCTCTCTATATTCTCACATAGGGGTTCAAAGCTGTTTGTGCCTGTGGTGTTATGCTTCCTGCCTGTTCTGCATTTCCCTTTTATTGACTATGCTGTAAATAAGCATGCAGTTGGGCAGTCTGTGGAAGCTCCCTCTTTTGGGGCTTTCAACATGTTTGTGTCTCAGGCAGTTGAGCAGCTGAGGTTTGGCAGTGTTGGCAAAGATTGTTCTCTCCCATTACAGGAGGACACAGCAATACGTTCAAAAGCTGAGTCTGAGGCTCTGTTCAGTAAAAGACCTCTCTAGTCCCACAGCTGATCACCTTTTTTTTTTTTATATGACTGTCTGGCATATCACAGTCTGTTGCATTCTCTCATTTTCTGTCAGCTTTGAGTGGGGATGTTGGAAACACAAATATTTTCAGATCCAAGTCAACAGCGGTAAACCTTCCATAAACCTGTTTACTCCACTAAAAGGAGCCATGTGTGTTTTCAAGCTACTGGTAAGACGCATGCCCTTTTTCTCTGTGGATGTGCAAAATGTTGCTCTGATACTTAGATACAATATTAACTTTACTTCTTGTGAAATACTAGTAAATGCCTAAGCTTGTCTGCTCATTTTAAAGATTGTGCTTGGTGACTTACTGTCATCCCTCTTTCTTCCTGTGAGGAGTGGAAACTTTAGAAACTACAGCCTAGTCCTTGTCCTCTGTTACTCTCAGCAGCCCAGAATATTTGCTGTCATTACTAAGAGCTCACTTCGCATTTTACTTGTCAGGATACACACAGAAACTATACATGGAACACTTGGGAGAAGGATAAATGGTAAATGAAATCAAACAGCTGCAAAAGCTGTTTCTATTATATTACTAGCAAAACTTTATGGGAATAAGGTGAAAGGAAACATATGACAGATTTGTTTCCAAGATCCATTCATACTGATAATTTTCTTCTGAGCCTTGGAAAAGGAGCAGTCTAGCATGACCTTGAGCTGCAGCTGTATTCACAACTATAAATAACTGTATAAAATTAAATTTCAGGAAAATCTCACATATTTGGAATGGAAGGAAAATGCTGTTTTGCACTTGGACCTTGCATTGGAACAAATCTGAAATATGAACAAGCAACTTCATCGTGTTGAACTGAAAATGCCAGAGTTCATGGGGATGCTGTGTCACCCAAAAGAAAATCGGCTTTCACAAACAGCATAGATCAAAGAAATACAAAACTGAAGATAAAAAAACAGAGCATTCTCACCAAGATCTCCAAGTGTCCAGGGGAGATGGATGCCCATAATGTGTGATTCTTCACTAAGAAGAATGAAAAAATATAGGGGCATAAAGCAAGCCAGTAGATGTTCTGCAATACCAAAGAGAAGGCATGAAATGTGTCAATACTTTGCTTAGAAGCCAAGTTAGAAAAGAACTTCTGGAAATGGTGAATATCAATACTGAGGATGCCTTAAAGATTGTTAACTCTTTTCGGAGAGGAAGAAAGGGTAGAATTTTGAGGCATGTAATCTAGATTTACTGAATAATCCATCCCTTACTGTTTCCTCCTCTTAATAAAGGGTGTTTTTTAATAAATAGCATTGGGACTGTGAATACTTAGTGTCTCCTAACTATTTACAAAGGAAAAAAAGATAAGAAAATATGTGCATGATATTGATTTCTGTAAATAAGACACTGACAGGTGTAAGGGCTGGCATAAATTTACACATGCTTATATTTGGAGTGTTGTCTTTTAAGCCCAATGGTGAAGTAGGATACATATACACCTTTAAAGATGAGATTCCTATCTGACAGAGAATACAATGCGTATGGATTAATTTCCTAGAAATACTTTTCATAACTGTTTCATCTGTGTTTTTTTATAAATTAATTAGACGTTAAATAAAGACTCTAGACTTCAGGTACTGTGTGTTCCCTTCTAAAGAGGTTTCAGTAAGAGGTCTGGATCTCAAAAAAAAAAAGGAAATTGAAAACCAGCTGAAGTTTCATATCATAGTTTCAATCTAAGGAGAACTGTTTTTTTCTGTATTTACTGGTCAGTTTAAACTTCACTTCAATCTGACCATACACAGGACAAAGGTTTTTTTCAGTATTAGGTTTCTATCTTCTGGGTTGCCAGCAATGTAGACAAAGCCAGACTCATGGAGGTTTTGTGTTTGAAGGACAAGAAGCAGTGGATACAACCTGGAACACAGGAGTTTTATTTGTTTTTGGTTTTGGTTTTTTTTTCCTTTCCTTTACATGAGTGGAATCCTCCATTCTTGGGTATGTGAATGTGGAAGATCTTGTACAACCTGCTTATACTGGACACACTATGAGCAGGAGATTGGATTAAATGAGTAAAGAAGGTTCCCTTAGAGCCTGCATGGTTCTGTAATTCCTAATAAATAGTTAAAATATGAGAAAGTTAGAATTATTAGAATTATTTACCTGAATCAAGAGGACAAAAGGCTTGTTTAAATATTTTTAACATCTGAAAATGTCCTCTTTATTAATGTATTAAAGCTTTCTTTTGGAAATAGCAAGTAATTAATTGCATTATAATGTAACTTTCCAGTGTAACAGAAGAGTCTGTGACAGTTTCCTGTGACAGGGAACAGTAATTAAAACGTGTTTTTCTAAAGAATCTGAGAGTCTCTGACAACAAGTCTATCTACCTCTGCATTGTCATGCTGAAAATGGTAAATAACAAGAATATGAGAACAGGACAAACGCCTGCTGGAGGCTGGGAGAGTATCATCAGTTGATTGAGAAGCATTGTCTTAGAAGTTCTTTTTCCTGTGTGTGTTCAGTCACCTTCTGAACTCATGTAAAATTTTAGCATTCACAGTTTCCCAGGGAGAAAATCTTACAGTTTATTGCACATTATGTGAAGACTCTTTTTTGCTGTTTTGGACACACTTTCTAAAATCTCACTTAATGGCGTCTAATTTTAGTACTGGAAGAGAAAGGCAACTTATCTTTCCCATAGTGTGTGTGATTTTACAGATCTCTGTTTTGTCTTCTTTATTAGTAGTCTTTGTTCCAGCATAAGGTTTTCTAGGCTATTCTTTATATAAATTTATATGTGTGTGTCTCTGTGTGCAATGTCTTAGGAAAGATGGTGACCACAGCTGTGAGGTGGTATTGATGTATACTCAGCAAAAGAAAGGCTGATGCAAGTAGACTTAATTCCCAGAAGTCAGCAACTACCAATACTTGTACATTTGTATTTATCTTCTGAAGCCTGGGACAATGTATACCCCAGCCCATGAGCCTCATAAACTTAATTTATTGAGGGGGTTCCTCTGTATTAGCACAATCTGCCATCTATGAGAAACCATTGAATCTTGCCTGTGCTGGTTTCACAGTGGTGGTCTTTGCTTTACAGCACCAGTCAGGCATTTCTGTAAAGAAAACAAATTCCTATTTATCATGAATTAAAACATCTGAGTGAGAATGTAATCTATAGGCTCAGCAAAAGAAAATAAAATGCAAACTTAACATGAAGCTTTATTCTATACTTACAAATAAGATTATTTTGTAGCATTTCTAGTGTCCCCATCAAAGTCTTTGTCTTCTTTCCTCATTCTTTGATCTACCTTTCCTCCTCTTTTTCTTCTCCTTTGGTACACCTTTCCCCCCCTCTCATTTACTCCTCTTGTGATGTACCTTAATTTGTGTATCCCTCCACTTATGCAATGGGTGGTGATCACCTCTGGATTAACTTTTAAATCTCTTACCCTCTCTCCAGTAGTGTCTCTTTTTTGTTACAACAGAGATGTGTTTTCCTAAATACTTAGGGACTGGGACTGCAATTTAGATTTTTCTCATTCTGTCCCTCTATGATGAACGTGAGCAGCTAAAACCTAATAATGAGTTTTGTAAGTAAAAGGCACACCAAATCTATTGATCCATTACAGCTTATGCTGCAGTAAGCTAAAATGTGAAGCACTGTAACTCCTAAAATAAACAGGAGTTTTCCCAAAGTTTTTATCCTTGTAGCAAAATATAATAAATTCTGTAACAGCAGAGTACATAGAAAATGTATGCCTTTTCTTCTTTAGGATTGGATGCATGATTAAAAAGCATGTCCTTTGGCAGATAATGGTGAAATCTGCACTCTTTTTTTTTTTTTTTTTTTTTTTTTTTTTTTTTATGGTCATTGAGCAAAAAACTATTATGGTCTTTAGAAGCAAAGAAATCATAATTTCTTTTGTTGGCTCAGGCTCAATCAGAAAGCCCCACAGTACAAGACACATGAGGGGAGCAGTAATGAGATACATCTCTGTTTATTTCTAGGTCATTTACTTGAATTGCATCCAGGTCAATACTGCCTACAATTTATTGCAAATTGATAGTTGTTTAGTTAGATATGAAATGAGTTGGCATTGCCCCTACTACATTATAATTTCTTTATCTTCCTTGATTTTGGAAGCTGAAATGACAGATGTTGCACAAATAAAAACATGGCTAGTATAAGTTTTGCTGCGATTGGGTGTGTGCCAATGTTTTATCACAGAAGCCATTCTCTCAGCAGGCACTATCTGCAAGATTGACCCTGCAGCCAGGTCCTAACATCCCTGCAGAGATGGGAATTTTTTAATTGTCCGGGTAAACAACTCTTAACCACAGGATGAGACAGCAGTTGACAGGAAATTCCTTTTTGGAAAGTGGATAGATAAGATCCTTAGTAGCTGCAAGTGTATTGTCAGGGTAGATGCCATCTGGACCACAAATCCTGTGAATTGAAAGCTCTGCACCCTGTTTTCATAGCACAAATCCTAGTTATTCTCAAAACCTTCACTCCAGCCAATGTTTTCAAGACTTCAAGATATCCAGCTGTTCTGTTTACTAAGTCTGGGCAGGGTTTACTTCAAACTCTATTTGCATTCATCAAAGGTTACCAAGCTGGTCATGTTTTGAATGAAATTTTGTTTCACTGGAAAATTTCTGAACAGCTCTTCTCCCAGCAACCTCTGTTCTAAAGCTGCCTGCATGAAGCTTTAATCTCTCTGAAACTGAAGATCCCACATGATGGATGAATACATAATAGTGGAACTAGTACAGTGCATGCTAATATTCTTGGCTCAAACACTTCAGTTTTTGGTGTATTACATCCTCTAGCTGTCATTGGATAACTGTCTATTTTTGCTAGCAGTTTCACTTGTGAGCTCTTTCATGCATAGATGACTGCCTCATTTTTCACACTTGGCACTTTTTAAAACTCTGTAATATAATAATTATTCTTGTTAATCCCATACATGGAAGTCTTATGACTACAAGGAGAGAAGGTTTTCCTCTAGTTTTGTGGTCCAACTTCAGCAGCACTCTGTGCCTTTCATCCAGGTGTACCCATTTACTTAACTCTTATGTAGATTAGATTAAAATGGAGGTAAGAGAATATTTATAGCAAATAATTAATGTCTAACATGAAATTTACTTGCTCCTAATCTGATATGGAAGAACATTTTCTTTAAGGCTTTATTCAGGTGTAATTTAGATTTGTCAAGGTCCCCAGGGTTGCTGTTTACTTTTCAGTGGGATAAGAATAGAATCAACTTGCTGATGCCTGTGATGGAGTTCTTCCTGTGATGGAGTTCTTTCAGTGTACGAAGAATAAAAAAACCCAAAAGCTCAGTCTCAACTGTTGTCTGGTCTGCCCTCCCTCAGTGATGACCCTGTGGGCCAGGCTTTATATAAAGATGTTGAAGCTGATTAAAGATCAGAAATCCAAATGTCACTTCTACTCTGTAGTGACTTACATAATTTTGTTAAAAGTCAGATCATCAGGAATCAAATTCCTGGAAAAAAAATGTGAAAAGTCAGAAGAGAGTAAACCAAGTGTTCTTCAGCTTTTATTTTTCTTGATGCTACAAACTGTGCAGATTTTTCTAAATTTATATGCGTGTCTTAAGACAGTATCAGAACACTAACCTGTGGTGTGCCAGACTAAATCAAACATAGGAGAGAAATTTCATAACTTGTTCTCTTTCACCCTCTGTAGGTAATTTAGTGTACTGATTTGAATTTGGTGTAAATCTCAACCAGAAGATGCGTTCAGATATTTATGGCAAACACTAAATTGTGGCCTTCTTGTTAACACTGGTTAATATTCCCATTTACGTGGAAGACTTCACAGTGTAGCTGTGACCAAAGTGCTTCTGAGTAATTCAGTGAAATACAAGTCAAGTCAGAAAAATAGATGCATTAAATAAACAAAAAAATCCTATCTTCATCCTCATTTTCTCATTAGCAAGTGACCATTATTTACTGTTATATCGTATTTTGTTATCTTCCAGAATGAAATGTGCATGCTTTCTAAAGAAAAATGAAGGCAAATTAATGTTTTGAGAAGTATGTTGTTCAATTCAAAGACAAATGCCTCAAATTATTAGGCCTCAACACTTATCTTAATGAAAAAAACATAAAAAACAAGATTGGAAAGAATAACTCAATCTGATGAAAATTGAATCCTTGCAAACAAAAAGAAAAGATGCCATAATTCAGTAGGTACTTACTACTCTTTGAAAATTTGTCTCATTCACCAAACTAGCAATGTCACCCTGAGGCATGAGGAAGATGCAATTCTAATCATATTAGCAATGGATGTAGTCATGAATACTTTCCTGCAAAATAAATGCACTATTTTTTTTTTAAATGAGTGCTAGAAAATTTATTAATTGCATGCAGCTGCTGTGAGTTTTTTCTGTTGCTGCTGCTCTGCTATCCTGAGGCATTCACCTTCACAAGAAAGATAGTAGGGTAGCTTTGAACAGCAAACCCATTATCATTTTCAGGAGAAGCTATTCTCCATTTCACGGACAACTCCTGAATGAAGTAGCAGGGAGCTGATGAATATAGGTGCCTGCTGGTGGGATATATAGATGCTCAGGATGGTGACTGAACATCAAGGAGGAGGAATCATAGAATAGAATCATAGAATCACTAGGGTTGGAAAGGACCTCTAGGATCATTGAGTCCAATCTTCATCCTAACATTTATTTATCCATTAGACCATAGCCTCAAGTGCTACGTCCACTCGTTTTTTAAACACCTCCAGGGATGGTAACTCCACTGCCTCCCTGGGCAGTCTGTTTCAGTGCCTTACCACTCTCTCAGTGAAGAATTTCTTCCTAATATCCAATCTAAACCTTCCCTGACACAAAGGAGGTGAGAAGGATTTTTTTTCCAGACTTGCTACTGGGAGTAAAAGAGAAAAGGGTGTCACTGTGAGGGAAGGAGACCAAATTTGATTGCATCTTTTTAATACAGTGAAACTTCATATCTTTTCCTTATGAAAAGAAAGAACAAAACCTCTTTCTAGTAATGATTAACAGTGCATTAAAAAGAAAATCTGATTATGCATCTCCAAGACAGTGAGTAGCTGTGCTCTTGGAATTATCTAAAAAGCTGAAAGATATATTCAGATGGTCCTCTGTCGGTGCCATTTGTTTGAAACACAATGCTCCATTGATATATGCTATTTCATTTTATGTTAAAAGTTTTGTACATGATGAAGAGCCTGGGTATTTGTCTAGAGAAGAAGGACTGTGTAGTGATGAAAAGACAATTGTAACCAACAATGTGCACATTACTGCTCTAAGAATAAGTGATTATTCTGTTGCTGACAAAGTGGAAGTAGAAATCCTAAAATATGTTCCCTTGCAGTAAAAATATGTTATAAAAATCTTTTTTTCTAAATAGGAATCCCAAAAGACTTTGTTCTGAATTATTTTTTCACCATCATTTTAGATGAAAGTATTCAGCCCATCACTAGCTATGGTGGAGGATGTCCCAGTGGAGGTGGTACACCTTGGAGACATCAATAAGGCCAAGAGATCACGTTGAAAGACAGGTAGTGTGGTCAGTGGAGATTTATGGGAGTAAGGGAGCTTTGGAGAATCAGTGGGGAGACAGGGACTAAGGGTATGGAAAGGACAAGTAATAAAGCTGTTTTCAGGGAAATGTCAAGGAGCTGGGTGCAGATTTTCTTCTCATTACCGTGTTTCCTTGACTGACTATTGCCCTCCCTTATTATCTCTCTGACTTCACCCACTATGAGAAGCCCAGAATACATTTCTCCAGCATCTGTCCAGGGAGCAAAGTTGGGAAAGAGCCAAGGCTGCAGCTGACTGAGGCTGCTGCTTGCCAGGGAGAGGGCAGTGGGGCCAAGGGATGCCCTGGGGTCTAGTGGCCCTTACTGGGGAAGAAGAGCATATGGAAAGGTCCATGCAGACCTTCAGACCTTCCTGGGGCAGTGGACCCTGCAAGCAGCAGTCATGCAGGGTATACAACTCTGTCCACTGCTTCTGTCAGACCTGCCACCCTGATGCCCACACCGGGACCACCCCAGGGATTTCCAGTGCTGCCACACTGCTCAGCCTGCAGCTAGCTCTGAATCTGTTGAATTTTCTTTTTTCTTTTTTTTTTTTTTTTTCATTTCAAGTCTGAGTAGTTACCATCCAAACACTACATTGGCAAAACATCCATTTGCAGTTTGGCAATTTGGTTACTGATAGTGATATTTTTGGATTGGTTTTTCTGGCTCTGACAGGTTCTCAGTGTAAGGACATGCTTCTAGGCATAACATGATGACTACTAGTTCAGATAGCAAAACATCTTGTACCTATTTCAATGTGTTTAATGCATCCTATTAATTAATTTAAAGAGCATTCACATTTGTTTGTTTTGTTCTGCAAAGCTAGAAAATATTTTAAACTTTCAAGTTCACTATTTCTCCCCCTACAAAGAGGAGCAGGAAAGAAACTCCTAAAGAGTTTTACCTTTATACTGAATTTTGTTCCTATTGCCTACTGGCTGCTTACCATTAATTTAAGAAAATGAATGTAATTTTGCTTGTATGGAATTGTTTTGAGTCATGTTCTTCCAATATTTACAGAAATTAATAAGTAAGTTTCCAGTTATCTTTCTTTTAAGCATGAGGGAATATCCATCTTTTATAGCCATAGAAAACAACTTTAAGATTAAATATTCCTGGAGAAGTACATGGCAGGTGAAAAGAGCACTTAAGTTTCCTGGTTTTCATGCTTGTGTTTTAGGTACCATCACTCCAGCTTGCTTAAATACTGGTGATAATGGGCATTATAAATTATGTGAATAGGAAGTTGGTTGTGTTATTTGTTTCTACGTTGTCACAGATTCAGTGCTACAGTCTCAAAACAAACAGTGCCTGCCCCAAAGAATGCCCAGTGTAAGGACAGAGGGAAGTTCCTCTTGTTAAATATGACTCATCCTTGAAGGAGACAGACATGACCAGGTGGATTTTGAGGAGACTTGAATTACCATTTAGGAAAAGAACTTACAAAATACAGTTTGACAGATGCTAGTGAATAAAGTGGCTGGGCAGAAAGTTTGAATTCTACCCCAAAGACTGACACTGAATTATTCCTAATCTGAAAAGTGCTCCTGTAAGTTCCATATAAATGAAATTGCAGAACTGAATCAAAATTAAAAATTTTTAATTGCATAAACCAATAATGTAAAAATGCATCAGCATATTCATAGGTCTAATGCTCTGTGTTGTTGATATATTGGATAATCCTTGATTTTCATGTGTATTGTAAAATGCATAGTAAGCATGGCTCATGATTCTATATTAAAAAGGGTTTGCACACAATTAATGTTACTAGCAATGATGATTTACTGTTCTTACTTACCCAGATGAATACAAGAGTAAAAGCACTATGAAGGAAAGTTCT